>SRQA01000042.1:0-51096 GCA_018360365.1 Claviceps citrina | reverse complement strand
TGGATGGCTTTGTCGCCGCGGCCGTCGCGCTGGCGCAGGATGTTGGGCTGCGGGGGCGCATGGCGCGCCTGGCGAGGGCGGCGGCCTGCGATGCCACCTGGGACAAGATCAACAACAGGGTCGCATGGCGCATGGCCGATGCCATTGAGGAGCGTCGGCGCGAGCGGGCCAACAAGGAGCAGCAGCAGCAGCTGTCGCCATCCTCACCCTCGTCCTCCCCCGCCTCCTCATCATCGCCATCGTCCCCCGCCGCCGCCGCCGCCGCCGCCTCGCAGAACCTGCTTCCCCTCTACGGCTGGTGGAAGATGAGCAACCCCCCGCGCGAGGCCATGTCGCGCAGCTTCACCGACGCGAGACTCCTGCCCGGATTGGCCATCATTGCCACATTCTGGGCCGTCACCCGCTGCTACGTGCTGTTTACCGAGTGTCTCCTGTGGTGGGCCAACAAGGGTGTCGCCCGTGGTCACGTGTGTGGATCCCTTTAGATAGTCATCTCGCTTTATTACAAAGAGCGCAGTCACTGCCCTTTGCCCTATGCGCTACTAGGGCACACAGGAGCTCTTTTCCGCCTATATCTAGGCTCTCTCTTTTTCTCTCTCTTTTATATCTATGTATCTAGATAGGTCATACTATCACGTATTCGTACCAGTGCCTCTTTCGTGCTAGAAAGGGGCGGCCCGTACGGGGCCTGTGCCCCCAACATCATTCATCACTCGACCCTAATGTGTCTGGAGGTGAAATGAAGACTTGAATCTTGAACCGGGCCTGCTCTTTCAAAAATATGGTGCTAATTGGGGGGGCGGGTAAGGCATTTGCGGCGTTGTTTTCCTTTCACATCTCTTACTTTTTTCCGTCTTGCATCCTTTTTACGAGTGGGGGGCGGGATGATGGCCTGGTGCCTGTTGGGGCTCTTGTTGTTGCGCCGTGATTGAGACATTGCGAGTGTGTTTATGTGTGTGTGTATGCATGTCAAGTGATTGTATTGTAAATTGCGACAAGTACCTACATACCTGGTAGTACAGGCTTGTGAAGAAATTTCGATGTTGCCGTGCTCAGTGCAGGGTAGACAGCAAAGAAAGGAAGGAAGAAAGATCTCAAATCCCCATTGCTTGCGCAGATAGACAGCGCGCTATGCAGACAACATTACAAAACCGATATATAGAGAGAGAGGAAAAAAAAAAAAAAAGGGCTAGTCAAAAGCACACGCAAGTATCATTATCATCATCGTCATCTTCACCACCACACCATCTTCATCTCCCACCCCCCCTCCCCCCACCCCTCTTCCCGGCCCCCGCCACCCTCCTCCAGTACATGTCCGCGTAACACACCCTCTCCCACGTGCCCACCGCATAGGCAGCCAGCCCCAAGGCCAGCCACGCAGAGGTGATGACCGTCCCGATCGGGAAAACCATCAGCTGCACGCCGGGGAGCACAAACGCGGCGGTCCCGTTGCGGACGGCCTCGCGCTGCGCCGAGACGGCGGCCTGGGCGGCCGAGAAGTCGGACTGGATGACGAGTCGGCTGAAGACGCCGGTGAGGAAGGAGGCTTCGTTGAGGGAGAGATTGGTCTGGATGGTTGCGCCGCGGGGGGTGGTGGCGGAGAGGGTGAATGTTGGGAGGAGGACTTGTTCGAGGGCGGCGCTGTGGGATTGGATGTTAGGTTTTTTTTTTTTGCTTTTTTTTGCCGTTGTTGTTGTTTTATGAACATAGGTGTTGTTTCTTTTCTTCTTCTTCTTCTTCTTCTTCTTCTTCTTCTTCTTCTTCTTCTTCTTCTTCTTCCACACTTACATGGTCATGTTCTGGGCCAGCTTTTCTGCCTCGACATGTCCTACAAACATGTAGGTCTGGACCAGGCGAGGCGAACTAGTAGCCGTGCCGTCCCGACGAGCCATCACCCCCCTCCGCGTCTGGTTCTTGCCGTTGACGATTAGCTTCATCGCGTCCACAAGCTCCGTGCCGGACACAGGGGTGACGCTCGCGCCGTGGTACTGCAGCGCGACTTTGACACTCCCGGGCACGATGCCGGCAAAGTCAGCCCTCGGGTCGGAGATGCGGTACAGGCGCAGGTCCGCCTCGAAGAGGCCGGTCTCGAGGTCCAGCGAGGGGAGGTTGTAGCAGATGCAGTTCCCGGACGGGTTGGAGCTGCGCGGCAGGAGCGAGAGCGTCTTGGTGCAGGCCGCGTCGGTGGCAGCGTTCCAGGCCGCCATGTCGAGCGTGCCGTTCTTGCTGACGGCGGCGGCGTCGTCGACGGCCGTGACTCGGCGGGTCAGCACAGGGGCGGACGCCGACGGCGATGTGTTGTCGGCGTTTTGAAGGATCGCCGCGTAGGGTCGTCGGAGCACGTCGTCTGCTCGGAGGAGGACGGCATGCCCTGAGAGGTGGCCCGTCGACGAGGCCGAGACGTTGCCGGCCAGGCAGACTATCGTGGGGACTGCGATGCAGGCTCGCATGGTTTCGTGACTGGGCAGCTATGAACCGGCTTTGCTCCCGAGTTGCGTTCTTTTTTTTCTTCTTTTGGTTCGTTCAAGGGTGGGTTGTAAGGCTACTGATATGCCGAGAGCGTGCGCGCATCGTTTTAAGAAGCACGGCGACGGAGAGGATGCCGGACCTAACATGGAACTGCGCGGCAAGGCGAGCCGCCGGCTCTAATGCGGGGGGGAAAGGATCCAGTCACCAAAACACACAGGGTATCAAAGCGGCGGCTCGGCCATGCCACTCGACGTCGACGACAGAATAATGGGGACAAAAGGCAAAAAGCGAACTGAGCGCTACGTGCGCACGCGACGGAGGCGGGTTTGGCTCTTCCCCGGGCCTTTTTTTGGTCGACAACCTTGAGACCTGGACGACATTAAACCCCCCTTCTCTCTCCCCCTTCACGGAAATTATATCTTGAAGAAGCAGCCGAGGCAGACGCCAGACACAAAACAAGCTTGAGCCATGCTATTGTGTGTCGCGGCATTGTGCCGATAATGGCGATGGTCTTTTGTACGAGACGGAGATGGCCCACGGGTTTCTGAAACTACTCCCCAAACAGCTGCCGTCGGAGCACGGAAACAGGGCTGTGGCAGACGACAGAGATGCTGGATGCTAGCGGCTTCGCGGAGAGAGCACCAGATGGCACGAGATGGCACGAGATGGCGCTGGTGGTCAAGGAGAGTCGTCGTCCGCTGCAGACGACGCTCAATGCCTGTGCAATCCGGGATTCTTTTTGCAGGTAGGTCGGTGATTCTTTGTAGGGAGCGTCGGTAGCTTCATGTGACCAAGAGACCGTCGTGTCAGCCGCAGTCGGGTCCGGTCGGTCGAGTCCGGTCGGTCGAGTCCAGAAACAGCCTGGACACGGACGTGTGGGTGTGTCCACCGCATCCCGAACAAAAAAGCCGGCTCGAATCCAGTCCAGAGGGCCGAGGAGTCGAGGAGTGCACGAGCCCTACGTGGTTTCAGCCTCCGAATCGAGTCAGAGGCCGGGTGCTGGCGTCCCACTTTTTTGAAGAAGAAAATGACCAAACCAAAAAAAAAAAAAAAGGGCAAAGAAACATGAAAACATGTCCAAGAGACTCCTCTTGTGACGCCGTGGCGGGGTTCGAGAGTCCCTTGTCTTTTTATCACGGCGCTGCTTGCTGCTTTGCTGCTTGCTGCTTTGCTGCTTTGCTGCCTCAGGCCATCAACTCGTGGGGCAATAGGTGCCCTGGTGTGCGAGGTACTGCGTACTTCATGGTACCAGGCAGCTGCTGGAGGGAGCAGGTACCGGGTACGCAGTCTCTTTTCATCGGAAAATACAAGGTACTCTCACCCCAGCGCCGACAATTGTTGGCAACTCGGGTAAATCAGATCTAGAAACAACCCTTGCTGCATAGAATCATGAGCGTGGACGATGGCGTGCTGCCCCATCTTCAGCCCGCCGACCGCGATGATGAGGGTGCCTGGGGCACCAGACCATTCATGGCGAGTGATGAGCCGAGTGGTGCGCCGCTGTTGGCCATTGTTGGCACATATGAGCGCATCGCAACCCGCCCGAGGCGGCCCAAAGCCAATCATGCGAATGGCGCCTCCATGGCGCAATCGCTCCCACGCTCTTCTCAGCTCACTAATTGGCTCCCGTCCCAGGCAGTCTCTCTGCTCTGTGGAAATCGCGGAAGCTTGTACCACATCGAGCCATGTCTGGGTTGCTCTTTCCCAGATTTGATGCTCCATTTAATGCAGCCCGTGGCCGTGGCCGAAACCAAGCGATGCTGTGATGCTGTGTTGCGGTGATACTCGCACATCTTTCATGCATAGCTATAGGTAGCCATATCCGTGTGCTCTGGTCTCCAGCCGTTCACCTCCTTCCTGCAAACGCTGCTCCCGAACGCCTCTCTGCCTCGTCGCCTTGGGTGCCTCTCACGTCGCCAACATCCGTCGAAAATGGGCTACGGCGCTGCGGACTCGGACGATCCGTCGCGTCCGCCCGACGCGTACAACAGCAGCATCGATCTCAGCGACGACGATCTTGCCATCATTCCCAAGGGAGCCTTGGACCCTGTCTACGAGGCCAAGGCTCGGCTGCTGAACCGTGCCGTACGTCGTCCACTCTGTGCGCCCCCTCTTCGTCACTGGCTGCGAGTCCTGTGCTGGCTAACATGTCGTTGCGCATCGATGGATAGATTCGGGACATTGGCATGGGCTGGTATCAATGGCAGCTCTTCGTTGTTGTGGGTTTTGGCTGGGCCAGCGACAATCTATGGCCCATCGTCACATCGCTGATTCTCAAGCCCGTCACGAGTGAATTCGGCGTCTCGCGACCTCCTCTCCTCACTCTCGCGCAAAACATCGGCCTCCTGGCCGGAGCTGTGTTCTGGGGATTTGGCTGCGACATCTTTGGCCGCAAATGGGGGTTTAACATGACTCTAGGCCTGACAGCCGTCTGGGGGATGGTTGCTGCCAGTTCACCCAACTTTGCTGCTGCTGGCATTTTTGCTGCCTTTTGGTCCTTTGGTGTTGGCGGCAACCTTCCGGTCGATTCGGCCATCTTTCTGGAATTCTTACCCCAATCGCATCAATATCTACTCACCGTCCTCTCGGTAGATTGGGCCCTTGCGCAGGTGATAGCCAACCTCGTCGCCTGGCCACTCCTCGGCAACATGACGTGCGGCATCAAGGAAACACCCTGTCCTCGCAGCCACAACATGGGCTGGCGGTACTTCATCTTGACAATGGGTGGCATGACTTTGCTCATGTTCCTGGTCCGATTTCTCCTCTTTACCATTTACGAATCACCAAAATACTTGATCGGCAAGGGGCGTGACGAGGATGCCATTCGAGTCATTCATCAAGTCGCCAGACGTAACGGCAAGACCATCACTTTGACACTAGAGGACCTCAGGGCATGTGAGCCGGAAGGGTACGTTGCCCAGACGAATGCCGCGGCCGCCGTAAAGCGGCACCTCGACAAACTGAACCCCCAGAAAGTCAGGGCTCTGTTTTCGACGCGCCGAATGGCCTTGAGTACCGGGACCATGATGGTGATATGGGCACTCATCGGGCTCGGATATCCGCTGTACAATGCCTTTCTGCCGTTCATTCAGGACAGCAGAGGCGCCGAATTTGATGACGGCAGCACGTACATTACATACCGAAACAGCCTCATCATTGCGGTACTCGGTGTTCCCGGAGCCTTTCTTGGAGGATTCTTGGTCGAGATGCCCAAGATTGGTCGAAAAGGCACACTCTCCATCTTCACCATTCTGACCGGGGTTTTCCTGTACTGCTCAACCACAGCCGTCAACAGCAGCGCCCTCTTGGGATGGAACTGTGCCTTCAACTTTTGCAGCAACGTCATGTACGCCGTCTTGTACGGGTACACTCCAGAGATCTTTCCCACGCCTCAGCGTGGAACCGGCAACGCGCTGACGGCAACGTGCAATCGAGTCTTTGGCATCATGGCTGTAAGTCATGGCTCTCTCATGGTTCTTTCTCTCGATCAAGTGAGACAAACTGACAAAGGAACGCGTGACAGCCGATTGTGGCCATGTTTGCCAATTTGCAGACGGCAGCCCCTGTGTACACTAGCGGCGCATTGTTCATCGCCGCGGGACTGCTAGCCCTGATGCTGCCATTTGAGTCGAGAGGAAAAACAGCATTATGAGCATGACATTATTATGACATTGGCGGCCATTGATTATTGGAGGCGTATGACCGGGCGGTTGGTATATCCTTATCTTGATATCTGGTATTAGAAGAAGGGCGAGGCCGAGTTTCGGCATGGCTGGGGAAGACTCGAGGAAGAGGAAGACCTGATGAATCAGACTTGCATTGAAGGCTGGTTGGCGCCATTGGTGGCCCGCAAGCGCAACGGGGCTACCGCCATCTACACTGTCTATGCTGCTTTCAGACGAACCCTGATGAAATGTTGTGGATCTTGATATTTGAACGTGACGACGAGGAATGCGTTTTAATCAGCGCGGCATTCACGACAGGGCTAACGTATGGTTTTTTTCCTTAGTTGGGCGGGCTATCGAGGTCCGCCACACGATCCTACATTACCGATTCGGGACGGCATCGGCGCGTGACTTTATGCCATCGAGGCCCTTGTGTGAACTGTGCATCGTCATGGTCTACTCGTGCATGTGAGCGGCATTGCCGGCATCCTTAACGTCGTGACGCCCTTTGTTGAAGTGGTAGGCTACCTAGTAGGTACCTGAAGTAGGTACCTAGTAGGTAAGGGTAAGTAGTACCTGCCAGGTACCTACCCGTAATGTGGAAGGCCGTAGTAGTAGTACAAACAGGCTTCTTAGAAATGACCAATTGGTTCCCAGCTTGGCATCACGTGAGCCTGGAAAGGCGATGAACTGCCTCCCGTGCCTTTGACAGCCAACTCTCCAAGAGTCGACGATGCAATTCGACCCTGGTGGATCCTGTGCCTCTGTCCACAACAAAGTAAAACGGACGCAGAATGACTCCGCCCAAGACGACGCCGCCGAGCTCCCAACCGCAGCTGATCTTTGCGCCTGGCCGGGCCAGCCAGCGGCAGAGCCAAGATGTCCCAGACGTGCGAATCCTGCACTACAATGACGTGTATCACGTCGATGCCGCGAGCGCCGAGCCCGTCGGCGGACTCGCCCGATTCATGACGGTGTGCAAGGAGTACCAGCAGGGCGAGCAATCGCGGGGGCAGCCCAGGATCTTGACCCTGTTCTCGGGAGATGCCTTCAATCCGAGCCTGGAGAGTAGTGTGACCAAGGGTGAGACGCTTCCAGACGACTTGACTACCTGCCTGGTACCTATCTAGGTACTAGGTAGGCAGACGGTGTCCTGTGCTTGCTTTTGACTCAATGAACTCGGCGTGGGCATTTTTCATACTCATGTCCCAGTCCAGGACGCCATATGGTGACTGTGTTGAACGCAATCAAAACAGACTGCGCTTGTGTTGGAGTGAGTGCTGTTTTCACATATGCTTTATACATATATATATATATATATATATATATATATATATATATGTACATACATCTCCCCCCTCTTCCTCCGCCGACCACACTACCACGTGGAGAGTCCTGGTGCGCTAACGGTGCTCCCTTAATTCTTTATAACTTCCCCTCTCATGAAAAGAATCATGATTTCGACTTTGGCGTCAAGCAATTCCGCAACCTGACGCAAAAATGCAACTTTCCCTGGCTCATCGCCAATGTGCTCGACCCCGCCCTGGGCGAGGACGTCCCACTGGGCAACGCCAGGAGAACGCACATGATGACCACGTCGAGCGGCATCAAGGTCGGGCTGATTGGGCTCGGCGAGCGCGAGTGGCTGGCCACGATCAACAGCCTGCCCCCCGGTCTGGTTTACCGGTCGGCCACGGCCACGGCCAGGGAGCTGGTCCCGCAGCTGCGCGCGCAGGGTGCCGAGATGGTCATCTGCCTGAGCCACATGCGGGAGCCCAACGACGTGAAGCTCGCGGAGCAGACGGATGGGCTGATGGACATTATCCTGGGCGGGCACGACCACTACTACAGCCACAGCTTCATCAGGGGCACGCATGTGCTGCGGTCGGGCACCGACTTCAAGCAGCTGAGCTACATTGAGGCGAGGCGGAAAAGGGGCGAGGACGATGACGGCGCGGGTGGTGCCAAACCACCACGATGGGATTTTGACATTTGGCGACGAGACGTCACGTCCGACGTTCTCGAGGACGAGGACACGGCCAAGCTCGTCGACACGCTGACCTCCAAGCTCGCCTTCTCGCTCGCCCGACCGATCGGCTGGACGGCCACCCCCCTCGACGCCCGCTTCAGCACCGTCCGCACCCGGGAGTCCAACCTCGGCAACTTTGTGTGCGACGTGATGCGCCGCCACCACAACGCCGACTGCACCATCATGGCCTCGGGCACCATCCGCGGCGACCAGGTGTACCCGCCGGGCGTGGTGCGCGTCAAGGACATCACCACGTGCTTCCCCTTTGAGGACCCGGTGGTGTGTCTGCGCGTCCGGGGCCGGGCCATCTGGGAGGCGCTGGAGAATGGTGTGTCGACGTATCCGGCGCAGGAGGGGCGGTTCCCGCAAGTATCCAACATTGTCTTCGAGTTTGACCCGGGGAGGGAGGGCGGCCGGAGGCTGAACTGGTTGAGGATCGGAGGGAAGGCGTATGATGCTGAGGCTGAGTATGTTCTGGTCACGCGAGGGTACATGGGGAGGGGGAAAGGTACGATTTATTTCTCTTTTTTTTTTCCTTCTTCTCTGTCTCTGTTCTTTTTCTGTTTCTTCTTCCTGTGCAACATGACAGGACTCTACCGTATACGGAAAGGCTACGTGAAAGAGACGAGGGACTGTCATCCCTCCCCAACCAGCTACAATCGAAGGAAACACTGACTCTTTGTCGGAGCAAAAAAACAGACGGATACACGTCCCTCCTCGTCAAATCCGAAGGCGGCACAGCGCACGAAATCGTCGACGAAGAAAACGGCATGCTCATCTCGGCCATGCTGCGGCAGTACTTCATGGCCCTCCGCACCGTGGGTCAGTGGAGGTGCCTCTCGGACCACTGGGTCGGCGTGGCTGAGCAGGCCACCGTGCCGCTCTCGCCGTCCGACGGTCGCAGGACCTCGTCGTTGGACTTGGACGCGGCGCCCAGAAAGATGGAGATGGAGGCGGAGGAGGCTGCGGCTGCGGCGGGGACGGCATGGAGGGCGTTTCTGCGCCGGAGAAGCGGTCTGCACAAGGAGCCGCTGGATGAGAATGAAGAGGAGGAGGAGGAGGAGCTGGCTGCTTCGGGGCCGCAGCGGCAGCGCGGGGGGGTTCACGATGCCGCTGCCGCTGCCGCTGGGGGTGCGGGTGCGGGTGCGGGTGCCGCAGACGCAGACGCAGACGAGGACCTGCGTCTGGACTGGGAGATGCTGCTGCTGCGCAAGTTTTGGGCGCGGTGGGCGAGAAAGGCGGGCGTGAGGGCCACGGTGTGCGAGCCGATGAGGGATGAGGACTGTGCGGCCGTGGACTGGACGAGGGTGATTGCGCCGGTTGTGGAGGGGCGGATTCGGATGGTGGGGGGGGATTCATAATCATCTGGTGCCGTGGCGCGGTGATGTGATGAATGGCCATGGTTCGTGGCTCATGGCTCATGGGTTTCGGGTGTTGTGTTCCCAGATCGAGGCAAGGCCAGGGGTATCATGTTCGATGAGTGACCAGTCGTGTACACGACGCCGGAATGCAAGGAACACTACATGACCACAGACCGTCCAGACTTGCTGGCACGGGCGGCCGGACTCCCCATGTACATGTGCTGAGGATGTAAACGCCTTCATCGTCGACTACCAAGCGCCAAGGTCTGCGGCTGAGGAGCCGTCGACGATGGGTGGGTAGGTCGTTGGGAAGATACATACACACACACACACAACGAAGGAAAGGATGGGATTACTGGCTGGGTATGGGTACGGGGTTTGAAGCACACGCAATGTTATGTTTCTTCAAAAAAGAAGAAGGAAAGGAAAGGAAAGGAAAAAAAAAAAGAATAGAAAGATAAGGATAGCGCCCTACGACTAAACTAACACACAAAGAATAAAGGATGGTATCTTTGGCTAGACGTAAAACTATACTGCACACGCAAAGTCAAGGCTCGACTAAAGAGAAAAAAAAAAAAAAAAAAAAAAAAAAAAAAAAAAGACAGACAAATAAGTAAAGGCTACGACTGAACACACACCCACACACACCCACACACACACACCCACCAAAGGATGACATCGCTGGCTACGCGTACCGCTTCCCATACCGTCAAGAAATAACCTCCCCCCCCCCGTTGCAGTTCCCCTTCTCGGCCCCGTTCCCTTCCGCGTCTTTGATCGTCACTTCAAGACCCGCATGAGCGCTCTCCTGTGCTGCTGCTGCCCTGCAGGGGAGATGGGCTGTTCGGCTTCAGCCCGCGGGTGGTGCTGCCGGTGGTGGCTGTGGCTTGTGATTTTCTTGACTGGGACGGGCAAGCGAGTTAGTCCATCTGAAGGATGCGTGTGTGTGTGTGTGTGTGTGTGTGGTGTGTGGTGTGTGGTGTGTGGTTTGCATGATTTCACGGCGCGAGCTGGGGAAGCCACCAGGCACAGCTCCACAGTGCAAAAGGACAACCCCGTTCTCCCGCCCCACTTCTCATCTGTTTCTCCGTGTTCGTTTCATTCACTTCACACTCACCCGCCGAGTCACCTCATCCACTCTACCCCCCCTCATCGTCCAAACAAAACAAGACCACCAACCCAAACCAAAACCAAAACCAGCCCGCCATGTCCACGCAAGAAAACGGCGCCGTCTCCCAAGGCGAAGGCAAAGACCCCTCCAGCTTCCTAAGCGACATCATCGGCAACCCCGTCATCGTCAAGCTCAACTCCGGCGTCGTGTACAAGGGTAAGGAAAAAAAGACAGAAAGCAGACTCTGTTTCAAACCCTCAGCCCGGAAGCGGCTCAGTCTCGCGGACAGCAAAACCCGCAGCAGCCAACTAGGCCCCCTCGCGTTGTGCCTCCCCCCCCGGCCACGAGAGTCACAGTCCGCTGACATGATGGGTTTGTATAGGCGAGCTGCAATCAGTGGATGGGTACATGAACATTGCGCTGGAGAAGACGGAGGAGTACGTCGATGGAGCAAAGCGAAGGGAGTACGGGGATGCGTTTGTGCGAGGCAATAATGGTGAGTTCTGGACGAGAGACTATGACGATGGTGGGGGTTTTCAAGACGAATGAATGTCTGACTGATCTATTTTCTCCCTCTTCCTTTTTCGGTTGTAGTCATGTACATTTCGGCGGATTCGTGAGAAGGGCCCTGGTTTGATGGCATTGATACCGCTGCAATAGCCTGGCGTGAATGTTCTTTGAATGTAGAATTTTCATCTTGGCCCCGGTGCTTCCTGACTCGACGTCGTGCGCTTTTCTTCTATGATGAAAAGCAGGGATTTCATTGCCGCGTCGTAAAAAGAAGCAAGAAAAAAGACGTGAAACGCCGTGATGCCCTCTGCACAGCGGACTCGGTTGTCGGTCGAAGCTGCTTCTGTCGAAGCGGTGCCAGTGGTGTCATTCTCCTCTCACAACGGGCCAGGAAATCACAGCACAAGGAGGGATTTTTGTTTATTTTCTCTTTTCTTTCTCTCTTTCTTTCTTTTTTTCTTTTTTTTTTTAGCTGGTGGTGGTATCGAGTACTTTCAGCCTCGTCCATGTGCGCCACGTATAACCGAAGCTATTGTCCCCCCCCCCCCCCCCCCCCCCCCCCCCCCCCCTATTTTACTCCTTTCAACTACAACCATCCACACCGGCGATACATACAAAAATCTATCATCCCCAGCCGAGAGAACGAGTGGTTCAAAATTGCGACATCTATTCTTCATACATCAAAGTCTTGGCTTCTGCAATTTTTTCGATTTGCGTCCGCCACCGCATCCTGGTTTCTGGTCCGCTTGTTGCACAACTGTGCGACTCGAATCTGGAAACTCGGGCCGAGCACCAAGTCTGCCTGCTGGAAGGATCTCGAAGCCAGAACTCATCCTTCTTTGAATCTCCGTGTTGGCGTAGACTTGCGCCGGACCATGGGCACGTCGCACGGGGTGACGGGGCGCGCGAGACGAGTGCGGTGATGGTGTCATATTGCTGTTCGTGACTATTTCCCACGCCTGCGGCGACGGCGGCGACGACATCAAAGGTGTGACGGTAACCCGGAGGGACTTTTCATGGGCGGTGGAAGATTTGCGCGTCTTGGAATCCCGCCGGACGGTTTGTATGGGCTGTATGGCCAAATCATCGACTTCATCGTCAGGATGGCCCGTCGAGCGACAGTCATGATATGTGGTAGAAGATGCCGCTGATGAGTGCGTGACAAGCGAACTCGACGGGTTAGCAGTCCTCGCGGTCTCCTCGTGAATTTCATGCAGCCTCGAGGACGCTACTAATCCTTCATGCTGTGCTCCGTCTTCGTCGTCGTCGTCGTCGTCTGCCAGCGTCGCCAAAGGTGTCGTCTGGCTGATGGCAGACACCCCACGACACGAGTTCCAAATGCCTTCCACCTCCTGCCCCTGCTCAATCGCACGCGCCCCAAAGGGAATGCTATTGTAGCTCATATGACGGATGCCGCAATACCTCATCTGGGCGACCCGCGCGCGTCGTTCTTCATCGATGACTTCGTGTGCCTGCAGTCGCCGGTTTGCCAGCCATAATTTGAGCACACCGACGAGGATGACCACAATGATGCTACAGCCAAGAACCTTTTTTTTTTTTCGAACAACATGTTTCCTTGTCAGAGCTGAGGGCGGATTTCCCGAGGTTTCCTTTTTCTTTCTTCTTCTTCTTCTTCTTCTTTTTTTTTTCCAATCAAAAGCAAAAGCAGTGCAAGGTTGGGCTCACGAATGTCATTTGCTGCCATAGTTCCCAGTTGACAAAGAAGGAAATCATGGCGTACGACTCCCCATAGATGTCGTCAAGTCATACACAACCGCGTGTGAGAAGAATCGAACCCAGTTTGCCGACAGATGGCCATGGGGGTGAAGAAACATGGCTCAGGGCGAAAAGCTGTGACCGTCTCGAGGGGAAAGAAGAGAAGAAGAAGAGAATGGCAGAGATTGTGCCATTCGGAGGCAAGGCAAACGCTTGGGCGACCTGGTGCGGCATATGCAGAGTACAGAATTTGACAGCAAGAGCCAACCAGCAGTCCGTGGCAAGGGGCACGCCACTGTCTACCGGCCACGCAAAAACGATGGCCAGGTCTTTTTTCCTTCTTCCTTCTTCTTTTTCCCTTGTTCTTTGTTCTTTGTTCTTTTCCAGATTTCCAGATTTCCCACTGGCCCTAGCCACAGTCGGGCAAGGCGCTTTCCATCTCTGAAAGTTTCTTTTGTGCCATGTACGACCTACTATCAGGTACCTGCTGCGACCTGCTACGACCTACTACCACCTACTACCACCTACTACCACCTAGTGCCACCAACTAGAAGCTCCTGCTGGTAGGTACTGTGGTGGTACCTGGTACCAAGGATGGAAGCCCTACGCACAACCTGCAAAGCGTTGCATCGCACGAAAGTAACTTCCGAGGTATATTTGTGTGGGGGACCCCACGGAAAGTGACCTGCCCGATTTGGCTACATCCAGTGAGAGAGCTGGTGAATCATGTTGGAAAAGGCAGATGGCAGGCAAGTGATGCTGCCGATGCACACTGACAAGTTACAACTGACAGCACACGCGCGTCCAGCTCTGCGTCCTGACGTGGGATTCTGAATTTCTGAGGGAAGCCCAATAAATTTGGCGCATAAATCTCCGAGATGGAGCCCCTGTCGACCCCAGGTCGTCCGCCGA
Source organism: Claviceps citrina (assembly GCA_018360365.1). NCBI lineage: Eukaryota > Fungi > Ascomycota > Sordariomycetes > Hypocreales > Clavicipitaceae > Claviceps > Claviceps citrina. Next base: position 37,323 of record SRQA01000042.1, on the reverse strand, counting down.
GCTCAGCCAGGGTCCGAAACTTGCCAAGCCGTGTCTCTATGCAGGCTCTTGTTGGCCCTCCCAGCCTCTCTGTTCCAACTTCTGGGGGTCCGATTTTCAACCTCATACACATACCAGTGTAATCTCCTCCATCCGTCCAACTCGCGCGCCACTGGCCACTGGCCGCTGAGCCAGCGTCAGCCCCGGCCAAGGCAGGTCCGGCCCAGGCTGGTCCGGCCCAGGCAAGTCCGGCCCGCCCCATCGTCCCATCGTCCCATTTCCCCCCCGCCGACCATCTTCGAAGCGGGCCATTCATAACAACTTGACAAGCGAAATGCTTTCGTCACCTTTTCCAACCGATCCTCCCCTGTTGACACCCAAGTTTCTTTCGTACCCAGTTTTCCAGTTTCATTTCCAACATCCTTTTGTTGTCTGCCTCCGCCGCCATGCCGATCCGAAACCCCTTCACCCGGAGGCCTCTGCCCGATGAGCACCTGCAGCCCGAGCACGAGGACGAGGACGCGCATTCCGGCTTTGAGCGTGTCGAGACTGTCGGATCCAAGGCCTCCTCCTCGCTGAGTAGTCTGCGCAGCAGCAAGAGCCATGATACTGGCGAGTACAAGATGAGTGGTGCGTGACCCGAGAGATGATGCCTTGCCGCCACGCGCGTGGGCCAGGCTACCAACCCGCAGTCGCATTGCGTCGCATCGCATCGCCTGGCAGCGCACGGCAGTTTGGTTGACTCGAGCTCCCTTCTCCTACAGTCGTCGACGGCAGTGGTGTCTACTTGCCGGTAAGGCCGTCTCTTCCCCATGGCGCCCACGGCTCACTGACGCATGCTGCCTCCACAACAGCCGTCGCCGACGGAAGAAAAGAGCCAATGGCCACGGCGCAAGTATTTGCCGTCGAGGGCGTCGACAGACACTAGAAGCAGCTTCGGCGACATGGAGCATTTTCCCATTTCTCGCGAATCCTTTGACTCGTACCGCAGGTCATTTGTACGTGTGCTCTTTGTCCTGAGAAGGAATCCATCTAACATGCGGCTCCGCGGCTCTCGTATCGCGTCCATCAGGACGTTGCAGCAAGATCGCCAATTGTGTGCAACGACAGCTTTGGGCGCCAGAGTCTGGACTCGGCTCGCTTTCCACGCCTGCCGAGATCGGCCGTCGACGGCAAGTTTGACCGCCAGCCGCCGACTGCCGAGGAAGGCTTCGAGGATGTCGGGCTGGACGACCACAAGCAGCAGCCGCGGAAGCGTGGATTCTTCTCCAAGCTGACCGATCTGCAAGATGCAGCTGGCCAACCCACCGTCTCTCGCTTCCTGATGCCTGGGCGCAAGCGCGGTCATAGTGGGCAAGGCGCCGAACTCCATGCCCTGAATCCGACCAGAGACAACTGAGGACGACGCATTCGTACGGGTGCAGCAGCAGCGGTGGAAGCGCCATGGCCAGATGGCGTCATAGACTCTACATAGCAGTCGCTTAGGGTAGCGTTTTGATGAGGTGGCCATCTGTAGGAGGCTGGGCGAGAGTGTATCTATCATGCTGCCATGAAACAATGACGATTATGCAGACGGCAGTCGGTTGACGAGAAGCTCGCCATCATCCAACCATGTTGTCCATGTTGCCTTGCCGACTGCTCCGTCCGAGTGATGCTCTCCTCTCGCGTCTCCTCCTCTCGCGTCGTGTGCCACACCACACACATCACACTACTACCTAGGTAGGTACCTAGTAGTAGTGTCTCAGCTGTATCAGAGTATGTACGTACATTGATAGGCTGGAGCCTCGAGGGCCTCGACAGGTTTTGCTCCACCTGCTAGCGAAACTACAAGACAACAAGACCACAAAGCATCCTACTGTGTTTTGTGAATTTCATTTCAATACAATTCAGCATCTCGCCCACGCCTTCACCCCGCAGTCGCACGCGGCACCATCTGCCTACGAGTACCTACTAGGTACCTAGTCTTTGGCCGCCGCGCCGAGCATCGGCTTCGTACACCATGGCAGCGAACCGGGTCGCGAACGGGGTCGCGAACGGGGTTCCGAGCGGGGAACTGGCTCGCCTGTCGCTGTCGTCGCGAGCCATCCACGCCGACGATTACATTTCGGCGCATAGAGCAGTGGCGCCAGCTATGCATGTGAGCACGACGTTTCGATATCCCGACAATCCAGATGACTTGCAGCGCAGCGGGGACCCCGAGAAGCCGCCGGACTGGAACAACCTCGATGTGAGTTGTCTGTCTCGTTGTCCTTGACACGATCGTGGACGGCAATGGACGGCAATGGACTGCAATGGACGTGCTATGGTCTAATCAAGGCGGCTTTGCAGCCCAGCGCACCACTCGACTCGCACATATACTCGCGGGACTCGAACCCGAACACGACTCGTTTGGAGGCCGTTCTCACCAGTATTCTCGGCGGCCCCTCGGTCACGTATGCGTCCGGCCTGGCTGCCTTCCACGCCATGCTGGTTCGCCTGAACCCGAAGCGCATCGCCATTGGCGAGGGCTACCACGGCTGCCACGGCGTGATCCAGATCCTGTCGCGACTGACGGGCCTGCAAAAGCTGCCGCTCGACTGTGACGCCGCCGAGCTCGGCCCCGGAGACGTGGTGCACGTAGAGACACCGCTGAACCCGACGGGCGAGGCAACCAACATCCAATACTACGCCGACAGAGCACACCGGGTCGGCGCCTACCTGACCGTGGACGCCACCTTTGCGCCGCCGCCGCTGCAAGATCCCATCGCCCTCGGCGCCGACGTGGTGATGCACAGCGGGACAAAATACCTGGGCGGACACTCGGACATGCTCTGCGGCGTGCTGACCGTCGCGCCCACGCACGACTGGGCCAGGCACCTCCGCGACGAACGGCTGGTGCTCGGGTCCGTCATGGGCAGTCTGGAAGGCTGGCTGGGCCTGCGGTCTCTGCGCACGCTGGAACTGCGCGTGACGAGGCAGAGCCAGACGGCCACGGCGCTGGTGGACTGGCTCAGCACGCAGCTGAAGGATCCGCGCACCACCGTCGTCGGACGCGTCGTCGAGAGGCTGCACCACGCCAGTCTGCAGCCCGAGGCGGCAGAGACGGGCAGCTGGCTGCAGAGGCAGATGCCGGCCGGCTACGGGCCCGTGTTTGCCATGGTCATGAGGGACGTGGACCGGGCCAAGAGGCTGCCGGCCAAGCTGAGGCTGTTCCACCATGCGACGAGCCTGGGCGGCATCGAGAGCTTGATCGAGTGGCGGGCCATGACGGATCCGCGGGTTGACCCGCGATTGGTGAGGCTGAGCGTCGGCGTCGAGAGCCTGGAGGACCTGAAGGCGGATCTGGAGCAGGCGCTGGCGAGTTTGTAGCTGAGCAGTTTGAGCACGCAAGAATGCGAAAACAGAAAACAGACAATTTCGTTCGTACTTTATATTTCTTATTTCTCATCTCATGTTTGATGCATGCCGTCATTCGAGACTTGATTGGCCGGGACGGGGGTCGGGACCCGCCCGGCCTTTGGCAGGTGCAACCTGCACTGTGCAGGCTCCCAGTGCCTGCCTGCCCAGAGATTGAGTACTGACTCGTACGGTGCATACTCCTTACAATACCGAGGTACCTATGTACCTACCTACTGGTAGTATTTCTTCCCCAGACGCAAACAGACGCAAACCTCGGTCTCGCCACCGACCCAGATGCACCGGCAGACGACAGTTCCCATCCGCAACATGAAGGTCGGACGGCGACAGTGTCAACCCGGCCTCACAGAGTAAAGAAGAAGAAAAAAGAAGCACGCGCGACCGAAACGCTTCCCCCCATGTGCTGACATGCCTCGCCTCACCCTCTTCCGCCTGCCCACCAAGCTGCGGCGACGGATCCGACGCAACAGGATGGCCACGCTGACGCTCCTCGCCATGCTCGCCGCCCTGCTCCTCTTCCTCCCCCTCTACTCGCTCTACTGCATCTACAAGCCGCCCAAGGCCCTGATCGGCTACCTGCGCCAAAAGTACCCGGACGTGCTCTTCGAGGTCACCACATCCGAACCGGTGGTCGCGCTGTCGCTCGACGACGCGCCGTCGTCGCACACGGGCGACATCATGGCCGTGCTGCGCGAGTTCGACGCCCGCGCCACCTTCTTCGTCATAGGCGCGCAGGTCGACGGCGAGGACCGCGCCCGCACGCTCCGGCAGCTGATCCGCGAGGGCCACGAGCTGGCCAACCACGGGATGCACGACGAGCCCGCCAGCCGGCTGAGCCTGCCGCGCCTGGAGCGGGAGGTGGCCGAGGTGAAGGGGAAGCTGGTGCGGGCGTACGAGGCCGAGGGCAAGGTCCTGCCCAACAACTACTACCGGCCCGGGTCGGGCTTCTTCAACTACCGCATGCGGGACATGCTGGGCAACCGGGGGTACCGCATCACCCTCGGGAGCGTCTACCCCCACGATCCGCAGATCCCGTACCCGGCCCGCAACGCGGACCACATCCTCAGCATGGTGCACCCCGGCGCCATCATCATCTGCCACGACCGGAGGGAGTGGACGGTCCCGATGCTGCGAGTCGTCTTGCCGGAGCTGAAGCGGCGGGGGTACCGGGTCGTGACGGTGAGCGACTTGGTCAGGACTGCGGAGCCGCTCGGTGGGCGATGAGGCTGCGCGTGGATGCATTGACCTGGAACAAGCAAGCATGGGTTCATTCTTTCTTTCCTTTTTGGCTCCTTTTGAAACATGCATTTTCGTTTCTTGGGAGCAAGTCTAGGGGCATCGTCTGATACACACTCACACTACCACGGGGGAGGGAGGGACGGTTCAGGCATAATACGCAGAGGATGAAAAAAAGAAAATTAATTGTCTAGGGGGCCCAACAGAGGCTGGTAGGGCAGGCGGTCGCAACGGCGGAACAGCATCAGCCAAGAAGGTGTTTTTTTTTTTTTTTTTCACGACGGATGGACCTCGGTGGGGTCATGCCATGCGATGGAGGGGAGGGGGAAAATGGCAACGTGGAGGAGCGAGGCTTGGAAATCGGCATGTTTTTTTTTTTTAACAAAAAAATGCCTTGTCTGCCTCTTGTAAGATGGTCTTGGTGCTGGGTCAGTCATGGAGCAGCACTAGATGTAAGGTTTTCGGGGCGAAAATACGAGCGTTTCTATACATAAATATGTTTTTTTTTTTTCTATTTCCAAACAGATCTGAAGGACTGCATAGTAATCATATAGACAACAATATACACTATATATACATACATACCCCTTGGTGTCCAAGACACGTGGGGAGAATGGAGAATGCAAGTAAAAGAGGGGAAAGAAAAAAAAAAAAAAACGCCGCTCATCAACGCTATGCATGTACGTTCAAAACGGGCGGGGCCGCCTCCTCACAACGGGCTTCTTGACCGCACCCCTGACGATGAATTTTTGGCCATCCCCGCAGGGGGGCCCCATCTTGCTGCTGCTGCTGCTGAAGGTGCTGCCGCTGCCGCTGTTGTTCTTGTTCTTGTTCGTCGCGGCTCCGGCCCTCTCCTCCTCGGCCAGCCTGCGCTCCTGGTCTCGGCGCCTGTCCTGCGCCATGGCCGTCTCAATCTCCATCCGGCGGTTGAACTCGGTCTCGCGGACGCGCCTGTGCCGGGCCGAGTAGCCCTTCTCGCGGACCGAGTAGAAGACGCCGCCCAGGTCGGCCAGCCAGTGGGGGTCGACGGCCGTCACGGTCGACACGTACACCCTGGACGTGAGGACGAGCTCGTGGTAGACGACGTAGTCGGGCGGGTGGCCGCCGTAGAGGGCGCTCGTGGGGTGCAGCTGCACGGCCAGGTTGGTCCGCAGGTTGATGTACTCGCCCGAGCCCTTGTACCGGGCCGCCTGGTGGTAGTAGCCCGAGCAGACGCACCGGCGGATCACGTCCCAGTCCATGCCGCAGCTGGCGACGGCCATGTTCTGCGCCCGGACAATGTCGGCAATCTGCTCGCGCACCTCGCGCGCGCGGCGGAGCGACTTGGCGTGCAGGAAGTGCTTGGCGCACCAGCCGTCGGAGAAGTGGTGCGCCCGCCACGCCTGGTACACCTGCAGGTACGTCAGGTGGTCCGACTCGTGGACCCAGAACTTCTCGCGCTGCGCGTCCGCCTCGTCCTGGCGCTCCTTGGGGCGGTAGAAGACGTTGGGCACGGAGAGCATCGAGACGATGGTCATCATCTCGTCCGTGCAGCCGTGCTCCTCGGCCGTGATGAGGAGCTTGGCCAGGGGGGGGTCCATCGGGAAGGCGCTCATCTTGCGTCCCAGCTCCGTCAGCTCGCCGAGGTTGTCCAGCGCGCCGAGCGCCCACAGGTCGAACATGGACGTCGAGATGGTGTCCTGCGGCGGCGGGTCCATGAAGTCAAAGTCGAGGAGGTCCTTGACGCCGAGGGACTTGAGCATCAGGACTGTGTTGGACAGGTTGGTCCGCTGCACCTCGGGGATGGTCTGCAGGTAGAGCTCGTCCCGGAAGGCCTTTTCGGTGTAGAGGCGGAATGCCTTGCCGGGCCCCGTCCGGCCCGCTCGGCCGGACCGCTGCAAGGCATTGGCCTGCGAGATGGGCGTGATCTGGAGCGTGTCCATGCCCATCTTGGGATTGTACACCTTCATCTTGGAATAGCCGGCGTCGACCACGTACTTGATGCCGTCGACCGTGAGGCTCGTCTCGGCAATGTTGGTCGCCACGATGCACTTGCGCACGCCCGGCGCGGCCCTGTCAAATATCTTGGCCTGCAAATCCGCCGGCATCTGGCTGTAGATGGGCAGGATGCTCAGCTCGGGCGCGTCGTTGAGCGCGTCGAGCCGCTTCCGCACCAGGTCACACGTGATCTCAATGTCCTCCTGTCCCGTCATGAACACCAGGATGTCGCCGGCGTCCATGGACACGTGGATCGACAACACCTGCTGGACTGCCTGGTCGACATAGTCCTCGACCGGCGATCGGTGGAACAGGACGTCGACGGGGAACGTTCTGCCCGGGATCGTGAACTCGGGCGCGCCGCCGAAAAAGTCGGAGAATCGCTTCGCGTTCATCGTCGCCGACGTGACAATGAGCTTCAGGTCGCGGCGCCGTTGGAGAATCTTCTTGAACAAGCCCAGCAAGATGTCCGTGTTGAGGGCCCGCTCGTGCGCCTCGTCCATGATGATGCACGAGTAGCGATCCAGGTCCGGCTCGTTGAGCGACTCTCGGAGAAGGATGCCCTCGGTCAGGTACTTGATGACCGTCTCCTTGCTCGTGTGGTCTTCGAACCGGATGGCATAGCCGCATACGGTGCCCAGCTCCACGTCCATCTCCTCGGCAACTCGTTTTGCGACGCTCATGGCCGCCACACGACGCGGCTGCGTGCAGCCAATCATGCCGACGCGGCCGTAGCCTTCCTCGTAGAGAAACTGCGTCAGCTGCGTCGTCTTTCCTGAGCCCGTCTCGCCAATGACAATCGTGACTTGGTTCTCCCGGATGACCCGGAGAAGATCCTCGCGGACCGCGAACGCGGGGAGGTACTCGCGCTGTTCGCGGAGCGTCTTGCTCCTGCTGAAGTCGCTGGCGCCGTGGGAGGACTTGTTCATGTGGGCGCTGAACTTGTTGCCGCCCTTGGATCCCTTCTTGTCGTCACTCCCGTCGCCGGGCCCGGGCAGGGCGCTGTCCTCGTCGTTGTCCTTGGCGCCCATGATGTTGCCCAGTGTCGTTCCGGCCATGCTGGTCGCCTGCTGCGCCTGCTTCTGGCGTTCGCTTTGCTGCCTGGCTTCTCTGACGACCTTGCTTCCCTTTCGGCTGAAGACAGCCATGTCGCTCTGATAGTCGCGGACGGCGGGCACCGGTTCCAGCTGCTTTGTGAAGATGGTTCTCCCGTCGAGGAAGGGCGGCCGAAGGTCGTGTACCAGCAAGTGTACTCGGGTCGCCTCTTCGTCGTCGAAATCCGACGCCATGTCGCGTCGCTGCGCAACCCCCGAGACCAGCATCCTGTTGGTCTCCCACGCGTCATTCTCCTTGCGCCGTTGTTCCTGTCTGGCGTCGTAGCGACTTGCCATCTTGTCTGCCTTGGACGACTCTTGCTGCTCAGCCTCCCATGCGGATATCTCGTAGGATGCAAAAGGATTATGCGTGTCGTCCCCGAATACGTGCCCTCCCAGTTCATCGCCGCCGTACCAGTCTCGCTCCAGAGCCAACATGTCATGTTCGGCTGGTTGTTGATAGTCTTCCTCTCTCGTCGGCGTGGCGGCATGGCTCGACGGGCCTCGGGGTGTGTGGGTTCCATTCTGGAACGTGTCCGATGGCCGCGACGAGTCCAGTCGCCTTCTCTTGGGGTTGTAACCGTCGTAGTCTCTGTTGCTGGCCATGTTGGAAGTACGTTTGCCAACCCTATTTGCGAAGGGGATGCGGAGTGGAAAGTGACAAGGCGCTGTGCCAGGGTCTGGTTCTGGTTCCAGTCTGGTCTGGTCTGGTCGGCACGCAAGCTTCTTATCGATAACCCCCACTACCAAAATTTTTGGGCTTGCTGCCTCCCATCCATCGGCCATTGGTTTTTCTTAGTTTTTGCGAATTTTCTTTTTTCTTCTTCGGCACCGATTTCACATCGCAGCATTGCATGGTGGGAAGCAAGGCTTCACGAAACCAAGCTCACCATGTCCATGATCACGGCCGCGCAATGGGTCCCACGGGGCTTCGCGGCTCCTTTTCCCACGAAATATACGCTGGATGAGAAAGAATTCGAGCGGATAGCGGAGCTCGCAAAACTTCAACTGGACGACGCCGAGGAGGAACTGAACGAGGCGCGAGAAGAGGAGGAAGGCGGACATGACAAGGCAGTCGAGGAAGAGGGCATGGACGTTAAGGGCGAAAAGGAAACATCACAAGTCAGGTGGGTTTCTACACATAGCCAGGCTCTATTGATGAATTTTGAGACAATGGCAAAAATCACTGACCTCCCGAGTACCCTTCCCCCCCGCTCCCCAGATACGACGACGATGACTTGAAAGAATATGATCTGGAGCACTACGACGATGACGATGACGAAGAGGCCCCTGCAGACGGCACCGGGATGGGCATATTTGGCAACCTCAAGTCGCTGGCGTACCACGAGTCCAACAAGGACGACCCATACGTTACCCTGAAAGATGAGGACGACGACGACGACGAACAGCAAGACCTTCAAATCCTGGCCACGGACAACTTGATCCTCTCTGCCAAGGTCGAGGATGAACTGGCCCACCTGGAAGTCTACGTCTACGAAGATGAGGGCGACAATCTCTACGTGCATCACGACATCATGCTGCCCGCCATCCCCCTTGCTCTCGAGTGGATCGACATGCCGGTCAGCAATTCTGGCACCGGCGACAAGGATGCCAAGGGCAATTTCGTGGCAGTGGGAACCATGGATCCCGACATCGAAATCTGGGATCTCGATACCATCGACTGCATGTACCCCAACGCCATCCTTGGCCAAGGCGGCAGCGCCACCGACGCGGGGGACGACAAGACGAAGAAGAGGAAGAGCAAGAAGGGGAAGAAGGCCAAGGCCAACGACAGCTACCACGTCGATGCCGTGCTGTCGCTCGCGGCAAACCGACAGCATCGCAATCTCCTCGCCTCGGCCTCGGCCGACAAGACGGTCAAGCTCTGGGACCTGAACACGGCCCGATGCGCCAAATCATACTCGTACCACACGGACAAGGTCTGCTCGTTGGCATGGCACAACACTGAAGCCACGGTCCTCCTGAGCGGAAGTTACGACCGCACCATCGTCGCAGCCGACATGAGGGCCCCCGACGCGAAGCCACCCCGCTGGGGAGTGGAGAGCGACGTCGAAAACGTCCGCTGGGATCCCCACGACTCAAACTACTTCTTCGTCTCGACCGAGAACGGCTGCGTCCACTACCACGATGTCCGAAACGCGCCCTCGACGCCGACGGCGACCAAGTCCGTCTGGACGCTGCAGGCACACGACGAGTCCGTCTCTTCCTTTGACATCAACAGAATCATCCCCGGCTTCATGGCCACGGGATCGACAGACAAGACGGTCAAGCTGTGGAACATTCAGCCGACGGGACCCTCCATGGTCGTCTCGCGCAACCTCGACGTCGGCAAGGTCTTTGCCACGACGTTTGCGCCAGACGCCCCCGTGGGGTTCCGCCTGGCCGTGGCGGGCAGCAACGGTAACATGCAAGTCTGGGACACCAGCACCAACGCGGCCATCCGGCAGGTGTTTGCACAAAAGATGCCTGCTCCCCGCGGGGATGTCGTCGAGGATCGTCTCATCGGGGTGGAGGACGACGAGAGCAGCTCATCGGAGGAAGAAGGCGAGGCGGAGGGACAGGAGCAGGAGCAGGATGGGGATTCCATGGACGAGGACTGAAAAAAGAACGAGGGGGTTGTATCCGGCGGCGTGATCAACTGGGCGAATAGGACAAAAGAGGAACAATGTTGGATTTGGATGGCCAAGTACGAGCTGAAAGATTCCCAGTACTGAAAATTGCGCAGCATACACCCCATTATACCTTGCTATGTTTTTGATTTTTGATTTTTTTGATTATCATGTCTTTAGAAGTTTTTTTCTTTCTTCTTTTTCACTTTTATGCGTGAAATGAATGATAGGGGCAAAAGTGACTGTCTGCATATCCCCTGCGCGAGGACACGAATCCCAGGACCGCCAAATCGCGAGGCTATTGAACAAGCGTCAGAGACGTGCAGCGCAGCGAAACTATTGGTCTACGGCATTGTTTTATGTAGGTGCAGTGGAACCTTGCGCGACAGCATCTACATGTAGGGTGCAGCGATCGAGCACCTCACCCGGCGCACCCAGCGATGAGCACCCAACTTGTGGCCGGCAAATTCAATGGACAAAGACAGCCCTCACCAGCATTCCATACTACTTCTCACACAAAAAGCAGGCAAAGGTCTTTGATAAAAGAAGGCCTTGATGAAGGGGTTTCTGATGCTCCGATGACGGAACCTGCGGCTCTCTAGCCGCGAGTTGCGGTGCTTTTACTCCACAGATGGGTTGCTTGATAACGAGCCCCAAGAAAGAAAGGGTTTCCAGGTTAGGTTTTCCGGGGGGGGGGAAGGAGAAGCGAGGTGGAAGGCAAGCTGTTGGCCAATGAGTGTGCAGTGGAGGGGCGGGGGCGGGGGCGGAAAACGGGAAACGGTGCGGGGAAAGCCGAGGGGTGGCTGATTTCAGATGAGGAGTATTATTTGCCTATTGGTTGCTTTGAGGGCCAGGCCCCCACATCGCCGATCTTTTTGTCCGTCGTCCCGAGCCGATCCCAACCTCACAAGTCACAACCAACCTCAGAACCAACCTCACAACCTGCCTCACAAGTCAAGTCTGGAACGTCCATCTCATGCGTCGCTGCAAGCCTCACTACCCATCCATCGACAGCACAGCACAGCAAAGCAAAGCAGAGCAAAAGCACACCATGTCGCCGCAGCACGCCGACGCACGCCGACGCACGCCGGTCGATACCCAACGGGTAATCCTGCGAAATAGCTCAAGAGATTGTCTTCTGCAGGATGACTGGTCGGCCGAGGAGATGGGATCCACGCTCGAGCGTTTTTTTCGCGAAGATTTCCACCCGCGACACGAGAACCACATATCATATGCAATGCCGACACAGCACAGACGCCGCGGCCGAGGAAGGCCTGCTCGATGTAAACGAGGATACCGCGCCTCGGCGACGTCGCACTCGCAGGCATGGACACCAGGTCCGCATACACGTCTTCACGCTTTCACGCACCATCACCATGACAAGCAGCAAGTAGGCTTATCAGCCAAAGGAAGGGGAAAGAACAAAAAAAAGAAAAACTAAACCACCCCACATACTGAACAATGCACCCGCTAAACCCGGAAACAGCGCCTACAGCGCTTGTACAGTCACGACGGACGATTCAGACATGTCACCACTTCCCGCCGCGAACACAAACTAACGGTGGACCCTCCCCCCCCCCGCCCCTGTCTCTGTCAAAGCGTGCGTGTATGCTTGCCAGGTGGCAGGAGGCCAGCTCAGCACCTTCCTCGGCCGGCCGGGGGCCGGGGGGGGGGGGGCGAGGACGACTATGCCCATGAGCTTTGAACAATACAAATGGCCCCCTTGTCGGTGCAAGTACAGCCAAACAGAGCAGCTTGTTCACAGTTAAGCGCCCCGGCGGGGAGGGCAGTGGCAGTCTCTCCACGCTGCAGTTTTTGAATTCCCCCACCCCTGCCCTTCTTGCCACGCAGCACGCGTGAGTCCGTGACCGACCAACATGACTGACTGACATGCGTCGCACTGTCGCACTCATGACCTGCATCGCAGTCAGGGGCTGGTGCCTAATTCTTGGCGAAGCGTGATTTGACCATTATGGCGTGTTTGTTTCAGATAAGGACAAGAAAAAGAAAAAAAAAAGTGTACAACAAATTGCCTCGCACGCGTTCTGTAAATCGCTCATCCCCAGTCATGGGATCCTTGCTGCATGTCATGCCTTGCTCTCCCTGGACCAGCGGTATTTTTTTCTTTTTGTCAAGGGGCTCGACAGGCTGTTCGCGCGCGTGTACATACATACACTACAACACCATGGCATGCATACGGGTTTCGTGTCCCGCCCATCGTGATTGTTCACGCGAGAACTGTTGGAGAAAGGTCTGCATGTGCGTGCAGCTCTGTTCGTGCGTGCACCTGCGCCTTTTTTTTGTGCCGCCATTTCATGATGGGGTTGTTCATGGCGCCGAACAGTCTTTGGCTCTCTTGTGTGGTAGGCAGTTATTAAAAAAGGAGACTTGATGCTCCTCGTTTGACTGTCTCTTTTCCATTCACTTCATCCCCTTTTCTCTCTGGCCAAATCCGAAGCAATGCGTCTCAACAAAGATCGTCTGTACGTTGCCCTGTACATTCGCGGAGGGACGCCAACCATGCCGGCACACGAGGACAAGTAAGCCACTGCCATGCCCAGCGGGGTTTCCTGCTTACCCCCTACCTAGCAGTATTTTATTCTGACAAGTACAAGGTACCACTGGGCTCTTTTGGTGGGCCCGAAGGCGGAGGATCCCAGAAGCCGAGGCGCTCGTTTTCACGCGAAGAACATCATCGTTGATGGACAGCTTGTCTGGCAGTTTCAGGAGGAAGATATCACCATGATGCCGACAACCATGTTGCTCGTCCGAGTCATGATTGCCAAGATCAAGGACAGAAAAAAATTGAAAGCCATCCTGAGGCGCACTCCGGTTCGACCCCAGGTGCAGGGATGGAATTGTGTCTACTGGGTGAAGGAGGCTCTGGAGAAAGCTCTGCAGACCAGGGGAGTATTGGGGACCTTGGAAAATGCTTCGTGGGATTTGATCCGGCGTACTGCCGTGTGGTATGTCGAGACAAAGGAGGCCGACCATCGATTTGATGGAAAGGGATATTATAATCCTAATGAGGCTCCAACTTGGGATATGATTGAGGGAGTGGAACGTACTCGTTGAGAGCGACGGAAATGCATGCTGCGGATAGCGTTCCCGACAAGATCGACTCTTATGTTCTCCTGGTTGCACACAATCATGTATTTCAAGAAATCGTCTTCAAGAGATAGGAAGTACAATGAACTGACTGAGACCTCTCGCCTCCTTCCTTCTCCTTCCGTAAATGCACTAGAGCATCGAAAACTGCGATATAAACCACTCAACGGTCATCAAAATGCTCGCGTAGAATGGTTTCCGTCTTACACTCCTTGGGCAGAGGTGTGATGAATTGATCGACCGGTTCCTTCCAGAATTTATTGTAGCCATTCACATATTTCGCAGCAGTGTACTCCCAGTATTCCGGGAACCATCCCGCTGTCTCCCAGTCGATTATCCCCACGACCTCGTCGCCATTGACCAATATATTGAGGCTGTTTAGATCGCCGTGGGTCAGAACCAACTTTTCTTCCGCCTGTTTATAAAATGCAAACAGCTCCGACATATCCGGTCTGTCAGGGCAGTCTTTGTCCCAGGATTGCCCGCAGGACAGTGCTTTGTGAAACTCGCGGACGGTATCGTATGGACCCCAGAGTCGCTTAGATAGCAGACGAAGGTCCCAGACAGGTCCGCCCTCAATACTACCGACTTTTGCTCCTTTCGGGGCGGGAACAGAGCGGAGCTCCGTGACCATGGCGCGTAGCTGCTCCAATACTCGTGTTTTCGATTCTTCAGAACGGTCCGACCAGCCAGCGTACACCGGTTCAGCCTTTATATGCTCCATAACTATGTATGACGCTCCCCTCCAGCTGAAAGCGTAGTATACCTTGGGCACGGGAATGGATGTGTGCTTGGCGACGAATTGCAGGGCATAGGCTTCCGATAGCCTCCCGTCTTCTCGACACTTTATCCAAATATCGCGAACGTCAGGATGGCCCTTGCCTCTGTTCCAAAGTCCTTTGAGACATTTAGACCGGGATTTGTAAAGCAGAACAATGAGGAGTTTCACTAGGAAACTTGGCTTCGGCGGTGGCGGAAGCGTCGGCGGTGGCGGAAGCGTCGGCGGTGATGGAGGCGCCATCTGGATGTCGTACGCGGCGAAATGACGTGAAGGAAGGACTTGCAGAACCAAGTGGAAAGAAAGCCGGAGTAAGGGAACTAGCAACGACTAGTAGTAGAAAGGTGGGTGGCTGCCACTAGTAGCGGGATGCCATTTTGAAACGAAGCCAAGGAAGCAAGAGCAACAAGGGCAGAGAAAAAGGGGACAAGGCCAGCTTTCTGTTCATGTGTGTTTATGTGCTGCATGGTTGCACGTGCAAGCGCAACCACAGCCACGCACCCACCACCGCGGCGCGCCATATCGTAGCTTATTCATGTGGCTGATGTGAAGGGCCACGAGCGAAAAACTGAAACAGCGACCGACGCCCGTGGCCAATAGGAGCGCTCCGCCGCAGATGGGCCAGAAACGCCAAACCAGGGGTACTCCGTGATGCGCAGCCAAAAGAAACGAAAATTTCCAAGGTCGACGACGATGCTGGGCGGAATCATGGAACGCCGCGCCCGAGGGTCGACTCGACGGCAAGAGCTGCCATAAAACTCCAGCCAAACTCACGGGACATGACCGGTCAGGTAACCCACTGAGGGAGCACAAAATGTATGTACGCGGCCTCGTTCGTGCCTTGCAGCGATTGTTTTTGCTCGACCAAGAACAGGACGCCACGCGGCGGGCGGATCGAGCTTGTCCGAGTATTCCGTTGCCAGCAGGCCCATCTTGGCGCTACATTGTATGCTCTGTACGATCTGCAACAGTCGCACATCCTTGTCCAAAAGCAAGACAGAAATGGCCTCAAGCCCAACGACCAGTCGAGCCAGTCGCATTTCCCGCCTTGACGTGCGTGGGAGCACCAGTAGACCATCAGTAGACCATGGTCCACCAGTAGACACGATACGGAGGAACAGCCCACGGCCTGCAGGGAGGAGGGAGAACGTTGATGCCAAACGAAACGTCCCGTCCAACGTCGACGACATTCGACTGTTTGTGGTCTGCTTGGTCATTGGATCATGGGCGGACGGACGGGACCGTGCCCCTGACCGGGCAGAGGTATGCGGCGTCAATTGGCCGATGGCCAGCATGGGACCCGCCGTATCCACAGCCTTGCCCATCAGTGCCACCACTGACCAGGAAACAAGCAGAGGCTAGCGCACCCGAGACAGCCAGCATAGCAGTTGCCAGTACTAGTAGTGGTCTGGTTAGTGGTAGGTCAGTGGTAGGCCAGTGGTAGGTCAGTGGTGGGCTAGTGGTAGGCTCTAGCACAAATGGCGACAGTGGACCGACTACAGTGGACCGACTACAGTGGACGCCCACTTGTCAGTACTTGTCAGTACTTGTCAGTGGTCACTGGTCGCCCACCTGTCGCCCACAGCGCCCACCAGGCCCACCAGTGACCACCATGACTCCAAATTGGTCTCCAGTCCGTGGGTCAAAGCGAAAAGAGACTTTAGGGGGAGCAGGAGGCGCGCAGGGGCCGCCGATGGATCCCCACAAAGTTCCTGGGCCGCAGCCCGCTTGGCAAAATGGTGAGCAAAACGGCCAATACATAATCTTTGTTTGCCTCCCCGCCCGCGCCAGGGGCCTCCCGGGTCTCTGCTTCTGCTTCTTCCGTCATCACCGCCATCACCACCGTCGACCGGGCTCGTTGTTTATCCAAAAACATCTTCGATTCTTCCTTTGTTCGTCAGGTCACGTCCGTCTCTCTCTCCGACGTGATTGATTGCTTGCCGTTGTCAAAGTCGTTCTTTTCCTGAAAGCCCACGTTGAGTCTTGGGCCATTTTTCTTCCTTTCCCTTCCGCTCGCCTCGCTCGGGATTTTTCTCAACAAAGCCTCTATTTTTGGACGCGCTGGACACACACCACCGCTCGTCTCGAAATAAGTCGACGCTGAGCGTTCCCTTTTGCCTGGCAGTCGGCACACAACACAGCATCTCGAGTACCTGGGGTATTTTTTTTTTTTTTTTTTTTTTTTTTCACGTTTCGTTGTCCGTCGCCTCTCGCTCGGGAATCCTCAACAGGAGACTCTTGCCCACTCTCTTCTCACTTTGGCGTCAATCTCTCTCCGCAGCACCGACTCAGCTGTGCGCGTCACTGGGACTGGATTCTGCAGTACGCGAGACATCACTTAGTCGCAATACCTCTCTTCTTTTCTCTTGTCTCGACGGATCAGGATCGAAGCACTCAATTGACCACTCGCTCCACTCGGGACAAAACACCGCATCACGCATCACGCATCACGCAGTCGTTTGTGTCAGTCCACAAACGACAAGCGAATCACCCCGCCCACGACTCTGTTTTTGGACTGCTCCAGTTCGGCCCCTCTGCACTGGACCCGCGATCCTTTGTTCTACCCCGACATCCTACGCGCCTTGGCTCGACTTGCTCCTGCAGCTGCTGCCCGCGTTGCTGCGACCTTCCCGATTGAGCCAGGAAACTGTCACTTCCACGCGCCCACCAACACCACCCGTCACATTCGTCACCATCATCACCGGACCGCACCAAGAGGCAGTTGCATTTTGACCGACACTTGCCGCCGGTGATATACATCTGTCCATCACCCTGCTTTTACCGTCTGCTGCATCAGCACCTTTGCCCAAAGCCATCATTCCAAGATGTCGCTGTCCCGCGCTTTCACGACTCGCCGACTGCGAGGAAACAGTGATGTGACCGATCGGATCAAGATGCCTCAGCGCAGCAATACAGCCAAGGTTCCGCACGACATTCGCAACAAGATCTCGGCGCCCATTCAGCTCCTTCACACGACCAACATGCTGTCGTACAATGCGCCCGATATCCCTCGTCCGATGCGAAGCAACTCAACAAACAGCAGCAAGTCATTGTCTGATGCTGACTCCCACTCCACCACGGACTCGACGCCTCCTAGCAGCCCCGACATGGGCGCAACACCAGGGCCAAATCACCTGTCTTGCTACTTCAAGACCTCCACATCGCCCTACATGGTATCATCGTCAAGGGACGCAGAAGCTCCAGCCATTCCCAGACGTTCGCCCTCGCACACCAAGCAGAACTCGTATGATGCCATTGCCCGTCAGCGATCGATTTCACACGCGTCCCGAGACTCAGATCTGTCCAGCTCTATGCGTGGCGGCCAGACCTTGTCCCGTTCACCTTCAACATCAACCAGAGCTTCATCGGTCTCGCATGCGTCATCTCCCTTCTCGCAGAAGTTGGCCAGTACGGTCCCTCCACCATTACCAGTACCATCCAGCGCTTTTCCACAAACCAATGCCAAGGAGGCGCATCCTTTTGGACATGAGTTGGCTCAAGTGACGGAACTGGCCGAAGAGTACATTGTCAACACGCGACTTGATGTTGTTGACGAAGAAGAGCAGTATCTCCACAACCGCGGCCTCAAAAAACTGAGCCCAGACGACTATCTGAGCGCTATTCAGGGCATATCTGCCCTGTTTCTTCCCGAAAGGAAGCATGTTGCGCCCGCTGCACCGCTTTGGATCTAAGATTTTCGGTAGCCGAAATGATGTCATTTTTCCTCGGTTTTACCAGGCAAGATGCTGTCATTCCATTTCGCTGTACATATTGTGACATCATCGTTTGAAAGTACACGCATGGACTGGCTGTACCCTTCGCTCTACGCGCACTCTTTTTGTTTTTTCCTTTTTTTTTTTTCTGTGATTGAATCAAAGCAGGCGAAGGGAAATTTCCAGGCGGATCTGGTTGGAATGTGATCTCAATACCGGTCTGAGAGATACTTCTCTTGACAGAACGGACGGACTTTCTTTTGATTTTTTCTTCCTTTTTTTACCAAATAAGATACAGTTGTCCCCAAAAGAAGGCGTTCTTACTCAGCAAGAGATTGGGACATGGTTGACGATCTGTACGGACTTGATGCGGATTACACAGTGAGCCACTCTCTGCAGACGGTGGGAGTGCGTAAGTCTCAGAAGCAGGTTTTCGACGACGCGCTCTCTCTCGTCATTCAACATGGATGGCCCGCTAAAGTATTTTTCTTATCTTTTACTCGAAGAAAAAAAAACCTAAAACAGACATGTCCCGTAGTGCAAACGTGGTGATGCAAACAGGGCTCAAGTAAAGTACGCCAGCGACACACCAGTTCCGCCACAGTCCCGTCAGAGATACCTTAGGCTCTTAGCCGGGGCAAGCACGCCATCAGTGCCGTACATCAAACCCCCTCTCGTCATCTATAAGCTCCCGGTCCTCGAGAGTGACCCGCTCGACCCGCGCATATCGCGGCCCCTCTTTCACGTCAGCCAGAAACCGGGAGAGGGAGTCGCCGTCGCTCTGGGCTTCGCCTTCGACCTGCCGTGGGGGTGGGGAGGGAATGGGAGGGTTTCCGAAAACGATGTCAAGGCGAGTCAGTACATCCAACGGTGCGGTTATGGGAAGAAGGGAAAAAGGGGGAGGGCAAAACGCGTGGGGGGTTCATGTACCGTGTTGTCGGGCGTGTTTCGGCACCAGCCTGTTATGTCGTATTCTCGGGCTTTGCACCGGGTAAAGTATCTGGCCAGTCGGGGGGAGGGCAGTTAGTAGGTAGGTAGGTAGGGAGGTAGTTTCTGATAACGGTGGATGATGTCCGTACCTGAATCCGACGCCTGGATTTGGTGACGTCAGTTTTGGGGCCGAAAAGTGGTTATTTTTTGGAGGGGGGCGGAGGAGAAGGGGGATAACATACCCTGGACGGTGCCGTGGACGACAAAGTAGACCTGTTGCAGGCAGGATCCGCGGTTAAGATGAGTCAGTGCGTGGGCGGGTGTACCGTGCGAGGCGTGTGTGGTACGTACCCGTCGAGCCATTGTTCGTGCGGATTTGAGAGGATGGAGAGGATGGAGAGGATGTTTGGTGTCGAGACGATGGATGGCGTTGAGCTGCGTTTGCAGATGCTTGGTGCGGTGCAGGCTGATCAGTCAGTGATGGGTGATGGATGATTGTTGATTGTTGATTGTTCGTCTCGGTGGGGCAGCAACAGCACAGCACAGATCGCACAGATCACAGATGCACATGCACGAGGCCCAACACGGACCTCAACTTCCATCTTCCCTCCCGACCACTTTCACTTTCGTCCGGGGTCAACACGACCAACATGGCAGCATCTCTTGCTCATCTACTCACTCCGCCCCCCGCCCGGGACGCTATCTACCCGCTCAGACTTGCTCAGACTTGACTTGATCGGCACGCACCCCCGCGTCAAAAGGGCAAACGTCCGTCCACCTGATGATGACCCCTGCCTCGTCGTCCTCCCCGTCCACCGGGGTTGTCTCTCAACATGCCCGGATAACTACTACCAGGGCCACTCGATGCTACGTACGATACAGGCATACCCACACGACCAACCCATCCGGCCCACGTCCCGAAATCACCGCAAAATCTTGAGCGCCGACTCCAGATCCGCAATCTTCTTCATCAGCTGCTCCCGCCTGTGCGAGACCAGACGCGACTCCCCCGCAATGGACTCGAGGTCCTGCCTGTCCAGCCCGAGCACCCACTTCTCGGAGAAGAGGCCCAGCGGGCTCGCGGGCCCCGTCAGGAGGCAGTGGTTGACGGCCTGGCGGAACAGGTTGTCCACGACGCGCTCGCGGGCCACCTTGTAGTACGCCCTGAGGATGTCGTGGATCTGCTCGCTGATGTCCTCCCCCTTGGGCTTCTCCTCAATCGCCCGCCGGATGGTGTCGAGGTCGAAGTACTGGTCCTCCGAGGGGTCCTCGGCGCACTGGTCGACCAGCGGCGCCGTGATGCGTCGGCTCGTCGATCCGCGGAGCGAGGCGCCAAAGGCGGCGTTGAGCGTGTACGGCTTGTAGTCTCGCTCAATCTCGACGAGGAACACGGCCTGGTCCATGGCGGCCTTGTATCGGTCCAGGAGCTCGTCGTGCATGACCGACTGGACCTCCTCGAGGACCTTGGCGTCGGTGCAGATCTTGCCGAGGATCGTGACGATGAAGTGGTGGATCACGAGCACGATCTTGCTCAGGTATGACTTGACCATGCCCTCCCACTTCTGCGACTGCTCCCGGAATGCGCTGGAGAGCAGGCCGGGCCCAAATGTGCCGACCTCGACGCCCCGAGAGCGGCTGTACATCTGCCTGATCCAGCCCATGATGTCTTCCTCTTCCTCCGATGGACACCCGGACTCGGACTCGGGCCAGTCCATGTCGATGATGGAGTCCAGCTCCGGAAACCGGCCGGGGCCGTCCCTCAGCGGCTTCGGCTCCGGGACGCCCGAGTCCGAGCACGAGCAGCTCTCCTGGTTGCAGCAGCCCGGGTCTTCCTCGTCCTCGAACCTGTACGCGCTGGACCCGCGCGCAAACTCGCAGTTGAACCTGCCCGTGATGTTGACAACGTCCGTAATGAGCCGGAGACTGTCGCCCTCAATCTCCGGCAGGGACGAGTAGTTGGCCTCGAGGGCGCCGCGGACGATCCTCTGGAAGTGCGCCGCAATGTCGCTCAGGTACACCTGCTGGTGCTGCTGCGTGTCCTGGTCCTCTCCTGCTCGATGTAGCTCTTGACCATGTCCAGGACCAGGACCTTGTCCGTCTCGGTCGTGACGCCTTCCTCCGTGTTCCGGAATATGCCCGGCACGTCGATGACGGTCAGGTTGTCCTCGGCGGGGCCGCACTTTTCGATCCGGAGCACGTCGCGGCTGAAGGTGTCGTTGCCGCCTGGGTTGGCTTGTGTTTTGATTCCCATGCGAGCATTGACCTGGGGAAAAGAGGTGTTTGTCCATGTTAGCAATCTGTCTCTCCTCTCTCTCTGTCTTGTCTCTTTTATTCCCTTTTGGTTTTCATATCAAGCGTTGTTGAAAGGGGGCGCACCACCACCACCACCACCACCACCACCACTGCTTACCTCGCCAAGAATACACTCAAACTCAGCCTGCAACTCCCCCGTCGACCTCAACGTCCGCCGATACGCCGCCACCTCCTTCTTGTGCGCGTCCCCGCGTCCGGTCCCGGGATGATGCTCACGACCACCTCCTCGAGCGCGTCCCGCCGGTGCGTGATATGCGTGGCGTACCGCGTGCAGAGCCCCTGCCCGTTGGGGAACGGGATCCCCGTCAGGCTCTCGAGCAGGGACGACTTGCCGGAGCTCTGGTCCCCGACGACGACGAGCTGCGGGAGCGGCATGTGCGTGCCCACGTTTATCTCGCGCAGCTGGTCGATCTTGCGGAGGCGGTCTGGACTCGTGAGAGTCGCCGCGCCGGCGTGGGGGGGGTCTGCCATTGTGGAGAAAGGGGGGGGGGGGGGCAGATGGGGGGATGCTTCGGAGGCGTGAAGAAAACTTTTGTGGAAGAGGAGGTTTTTTTTTCTTTGGTAAAGGGTGAGGGGAAATTCCTCAAGGCTAGGCGGATGGATGAGGGGGTGTGAGGAGGAGAGAGGAGGAGAGAGGAGGAGGGCAGGAGCAATGTTTTTATTTATCAGGGGAGGTGAGACGGTATAAGAGGACATGAAATGAGAGTGGCCGTTTGTTTGTTTTTGTTGTTTTTTTCCACCCTCGTTTGTTTTGTTTTGTTTCGTTTGTTTGTTGTCGCCATATTTGTATGATCACTCAACTCATGGTAGAGCCTTGAATCCTGGGTAGAGAGACCTGCAAAACTGCCGTTTGTCGCCAAGTGGTGCTCTTCCGTTTGCAATGTGCTCCCCCCCCTTTTTTGTAAAAAAAAAAGGATCAATGAATCGAGGAGATCCAATCGCATTGAAGAAAGATCAAGGAATCGAGGAGATCGAGTCTCATCGAGAAAACATCAAGACATCAAGGACATCCCATCACATCAAAGAAACATCAAAAATCAAGGACACCAATCTCACCAAGAAAACATCAAGAAGTCAAGGACATCCACGCATCATACCCCTTTCAAGACATGCGCAATAAAGGCCGCAAAACAATCATCAACAGACGCATCCCAATTTCTGAAACTGAAACGTCGATTTTCAACGAGATTCGTCTATATTGGTTTGCCTTGCCCCCCGCCGATTGATATACTTGTTCCTACAACAAAGACGATCCTCACCTGAAGCACGACGCTGAACCCCCCCACGTGCTACTTACTCGCTTCTACTTACACCAGCCAGCACCGCCACCGCGATGCCTTTTCCTCACCAGCATATCCAGGACTCGGGGCGCTCCAGAGGCATCGACAAACCACCCGGAATGGCAAGCTCGTTCCGTCATCCAACCAAGGTAGCCGATTTGGGGGCCATTCGGCAGGCATTCTCACGGGATCTGCGCTCCATCTCATCCGCCCGGATGCAGAAACCATCATGGCGTCCTCATATCATGCCGACATTGGGAATCCTATAGTACAAAATGGATGTGTGCGCCAAAATGCACCAAAACAATCTTGGGGTTTTCCAATTTTTGAATATTTTTTTTTTAGTTAAAGTCTGCCGTGCCTTGTGCAATCGGGTTGGGTTCGGAGTGAGCTTCGTAAAAAGCCAACAGCCTCGACTCTGCTTTCCGCCTGGTGGCATCGTCCAACTCGCTGACAGTGGCACCGTTTTCCTTAGCCTTGGCGACCGGCTTGGCAGCAGCTGATATTGAAGCAGGACTACGCAGGGAAAAAAAAAAACTTAGTTAGCAGCTCAGAAACATACCAGGGGG
The DNA here is from genome assembly GCA_018360365.1 of Claviceps citrina. NCBI lineage: Eukaryota > Fungi > Ascomycota > Sordariomycetes > Hypocreales > Clavicipitaceae > Claviceps > Claviceps citrina. The sequence goes on along the minus strand of SRQA01000042.1, from coordinate 14,320 downwards.
CCCAACGTTTTGCACTTACCCAAACATTTCACGATCCACTTCCAAGAAAATCTTCATGGCCTCCTTACCGCCTCTTTGTACCAGATAATTCATGTATTTGCACGCGAATTCCCGCTTGATGGCCATGGAGAGGCGGCTCGTGCTGAGGAAGTCGTCAAACACATTCTTGATCCGTTCGGCCGTCTCTTTTTCCTCCTCGCCAGTCGATGACTGCTCAAGCTCAAAGGCGAACCATTTCTCCCAAAAGACCAGGCTGTCGCCATACCACTGCGAGTTCTTCCGGAAAACCGCTCTTGCTTCTTCGGCCGAGCCCTTTGCCTTCCACAGCATCTGCGCCCATTCGGCCACCAAAGCTGCTTTGGTGTACAGGTCGACTGTTGGCGCATCAATCTGATCTCTGTATATTTGAATTGCGGCTTCAAGATCCTTCTGCCGACGTTGCAGGTGGGCCCACGAGACAATGACCTCGATACAGTCAGGCAGTTTCATCAGGATGGCGGCATGAATGTCCAAGGCGACGTCGATTCTTCCGCGGCTCTCTTCAAAGTATGCCCATTGCATTCGAATGCCGGGACGGCTGATTGGCACAAGAATGGATGCTCGGATGTAGATGTTGCGCACTTCTTCGTCCTTGCCGGTTTGCGCGTCCATCCACCGAGCATACCGAAACCAAAATTCGTCATAAAAGGCGCATGTCACCATGCATCGGTCATAGAGTGACACAACTCGTTGGAAATCCCCCTCGGCTTCCTCAAAATCCAGATACTTGCGCCAATTGTTCAGCTGCGAGTGCTCCAGCTCGGTGACGTGGAAATAAGGTCGCTTAATCTCTGACTCATACGTCCACCTCTTGGACACTTCCTGCTGTGTGGCGGTGAACACCTCATAATACATGGCGTCGATCTTGGCTCTCACGTCCCGTTCAACTTCTAGTTCTGGACGTGCGGCACCGCCATACGCCGCAGACTCAGCCTCGACCTCCGCTTGGAACCGGCTGAGAACGTCGGCCGATACCACCTCGCTCAAAGGCTGCGTATGCGAGAGGGTACGAAAACGTTCATAGTAGCGAGCATATTGATGGAGAGGAATTCGAATCACACGGGCGTGGATGGCGTAGATGCGGTCCTGAGCCTCTTGTCGCTCCTCGTATTCTATGTACTTGTCCCAGAAAGGATGCGCCAGAAAGTCGAGGCCTACAAGGCTGGCACCTCGTTCAAATAATCTGCATCGCCATGTTAGACCTCCGTAGAATCGTTCGGGCGGGGGAGTATTGGCGGATGGATGCAGGAGGAGGAGAGGAGAATAATACACAAGGGGGGATAATGACCACGAGAGTAACTAGCTAAACAAAAGAAAACAGAAACTCCATATCGAGGTCATCGACGAGGGGGACAAGCGGCAACCAAGGCGAATAGAGGGAAGCTGTGGATGAGAAGCAGTGCAGATCAACAAAGCCTGTCGCATAGTGTGAGAGAGAGCATCCCGAATCAATTGGACCATTGAAGGCAAATCTCACCAGCACATGCGTCGGCGGCGACGTGCGAGGTTTTCTCAATGAGTCCGTAGCGCGGCTTTAAGCACGACCTGGTATAGGGATGCTGCTTTGATGGCTTTGTTAAGGGAAGGAAAACCACCATGCAATACTTACTCTCGGACTATCTGCGGATCGTGAGTTGTCTCCATCCTGAAGGAGCAGTATTCAGTCCACAAGTCAACAGAGTTGGTGATGTTGGCACATCCTCGCTCATACACCTATTTCGCGTTTCGGTCAGTGGTTGATCGACTTGCTCCGCCGCAAAGATGTCGTACGAACCATCTCTGCCGACTCAGGGCCGGCAATATTGAACTCCAAATCCGCGTATTTCTTCCAGTATCCGAACAGGAGCGGGAACTTGTGAAGAAATCGATCGTAGGCATCGCGAAAGGTGGAAAGGGCCTGCGGGCTGGAATTCCGATTCAGTCCACCGTCCAAGGACTCGGCCGACTTTACGTAATTTTCCCAGCTTTCGAAGTTATCGGGATCAGCTTCCTGAAGAGAGGTGAAGGACGGTTAGCCAGAATAACAGCCTCAACGTTGGCTGGACTTTCAACCATGGGGCAAGGCCTGCTTCCAACTTACCACCTCAGCCTGGTACTTGCGTACCGCGGCGTACTCTTCGTCGGAACCACCATAAGAGGCGAATTCACTCATTTCGGCGACTCGCGTGTCGCTGGACGAAATAGTCGAAGGAGATAGTGATGATTTTGAGACGTCACCGACGACGGCCGTTCCCTAAGTCTATTTGCTGCCGTTGCGCGTTGGTGAAGGATGGGTTGGAAAGAAGAGGCTGGATGCAGAGCGATAAGGCCAGGTAAAATCCGGAGGGTACCTGGGTCAGAGGTTGTTTGCCCAAGCCCCAGAGACGCTTCGAGCCTGTTCAGCCCGCGAACAAGGTACATGCCTGCTTAGTACCTCAGATTTGGCGCTAGCCGCGATTTTTACAACTTGACTCGCGATTCCGCCAGGGCCATCGAGGCACTTAGTCATCAATGGTGACTAAGCAAATACCAAGCACAACTTTTCCGCCCGGCATCATTCGACTAAAGACCTTTCTTCCTTTCCACATGGGCTTATGATGATTTACCAACACATAACATATGATAGGAAGAGACTGAACGCTCTCTCTTTGAGAGAGCATGATCTCAATTTCGAATCTGAAGCTCTGTTCCCCTTCCTTCCCTTTGTCTATTTTTGATATTTCTTCAATTTGTGTGTTGGGGGTACAATGCCACATCCCTCGAGAACGCTAACCATTGTGCTCGAATGTCGCAGGAGCATATTGAAGTCTGATTCTTGCTTGCTCTAGGGCACTAATGTAACTCGGTGTCACTGATGGGATACAATGATGGTTACATTGATGGGTTCGTGACTAATTTGCATGTTGCACAAGTTTTCTTGTTGCGGCGTACAGGTCGGAAAAGATGAAAGGCTTTCGGGATGGCCATCTCCAAAGTCGCCTACCGAGGAACAACAAGACATACCACCCTTGACCAACGTTTGAAGGGCGACTATAACATCGTTTGTAGATTCGTAGAATTTGACAATGACTCACCATTCGGCCATTGATCAATAAGCATGTTTAGGGTCATATACATCCACCATGCAAAATTTGGTCGGTTCAATTCAAACAACTCGACTTGTAATTTGCATATGACGGAAAGAACTCATATTCACGAAAGAAAGAAGGAAAAAACGATTCTTTCGAATAATGGATAGGACTATAGATTTATTTATTTACTTTACATACGTCAACAGACACTCATGATTCTTTTCGTGCCAAGTCACCATAATATTTGCAATGTAACCGGACTATTCACGATCCTTTCGAAGGCTTATCACCAGTGTTGTGGATAGCATTAGGAACGGCTCTCTCGACACTCTCCGGAAGAACTTCTTGCAACTTCTTGGGCACTATGGACTCTTCTCCATCGCCTTTGGCATGAGTTTTGCGGGTAGATTGCCCGGCATCGCCCTTCGTGGGATGAATCTGATGAAATAAGTCAGTTACAGGGAGAGCCAACTTTGAGATTAAGAGTCAATTTACTTGATCAGGAATGCTTTGCTGCACGTCCTTAGGGACCTTGTCTTGAACACTTTCGGGAACAACAGAGTCACCGGCGTTGCGATTACCGCTAGACATTTTGAAGGTTCGAAGTCTGAAGGATCTTTGGTAATTGGAGATTCTAGAAATGCGAGCTGTCGAAGTTGCGCGGAACATGGTGCGTTGAATAAAGGAGTCTACAGCAGTGACGAGAAGCTCTATATATACGTCTACACAGTCTTCTCACTCTGTGCGCCGAAGGCGCTGAATGACGAGACATTTCTGCCGGACAGCGTCATCATCACCGTTAGAAGCGGTCATCGATCGATCTCGGCGAGATGGTACAACTTGAGAGCCTCTGCTCAGCTTCCACGTGCGTTTCCTTTTTTTTGTTGAAAACCAGCAACGGTACGTTGGGTTTTTTTTTTCTATGGCGTACGGCAACTTTCCTCGCGGTATCGGCAGCCTCGATATTGCTCGTCGTGGTATCCTTTGCCACCCATGACGAGGCAAGTTTTGATAACTGGCCGTGCAGCTTGGCTGACATGCAGCCACACAAGCCATCATTTCCCACAGCCAACCCGAAAGCGTACTCTGAGCGTTGCGCCATCAAATCACCCAAGGACTCGTCCGTCAATAGTTGTCAGTAACGTTGAGTTTCAAGCAGTGTCCATTGAGATGGGTGGACAAAGTCGTGACGTTTGGAAGCCTGGCGTGGCATTTATCGTGGCGTTGTGAGTCTGCACTGACTGTGTAATGACATCAGCAATTGGTCAGTCAGCCTTTTTTGTTGTTCAGCATTCCTCAAACATCGGGGTGCCAAAGATGTCTATGCATTGTCGCATGTTTGATCGTATTTCGCTGCCAAGGGATTTTTGCTAGGCCATGGGTGTTGGCTATTAAAGTGTAGCCATCTGCTTGGCATCTCATCAACGCATCAAGCATAATGCAGAGAAGCTCGCCTCCCAACTTTTATATGTGAAGCGGCTAGGAAAAGTGTCGAATAAAAATGTCGAATAAGAAAGTGTCGAATAAGAAAACCGTGAGGCTTGGCTGGCCAGCGTCTGGCATGGGCATGGGGAATTTTTCATCGCGGGGCGGGCCAATCGACGTCATTTCTCCAACTTGGCGAGCACCTCTGCTCGAACCCCGTCGACAAAAGAATTCGGAGAAGCAATTGCCCTGCCCCAGAGCGCCGCCAACCCACGCCTCCTATCATCGCAGCACGCTTCACGTATCATGGAGCGCACGTAGACGTAAGGACATCGCAGTCTCCCCTCCGTCGGCCGATCGGCCGCCAATGCTTACGCCTGCTCGATGGACCAACCACGAGGCTCGTGGGCTGCGCAGGCTCCTGACCCCGAGAAGTCGAGCGAACTCTACATCAGGGACCTTCCCCATCGCTCCATCGCCATTGTGTCGTCCTCGCACGCGCTCATCCTTCGCTACAGCTCCGCCGCCAGCGGCGACATCCCTCACAATGGATCCGTCACCTCGGTGCAATCTGTCAAGTTCCGCGGCGGCACGGACTCGGACGCGGCCAAGTGCATGGTTGGCTTTTCGCCCCTCTCCACGCAGCTTCTGAAAGACTACAGACCCCTGACCCCTCGGCCTGTGTACGGGACATTGGGGCTGATTGCTGCGAATGGCGAAGTGTTCCTGTCTGTCATCACTCGAGCCGTCCGGGCCGCCACCATTCGACCTGGCGAGACGGTTGAGAAGATCTCCACTGTCGATTTCTACTGCTTAAGCAGTGCAGACTACGACGATGTTGTGCCTCTGGAGTCGGTCGAGCCCGATGTTTCCGATGCCTTGTCCACCTTGAGCACCCAGTCGGGATATGGGCGAAGTCTCGGGCGACGAGAGGTGTCCATGGAGCACCCGTGCCATGAGCTGCGCAAGCTTCTCAGCAACGGGTCGTTCTACTACAGTACCGACTTTGACTTGACCAACAGGCTACAGGACAGGTCAGTCTATACGGTTCTCGAAACCCCCATCTCGAAGCTGGCCGTCATGCTCATGCTCTTTGCTGCAGATCCATCAACTCGACCTCGTTCGACATTGACAACTTTGACGATACATACCTGTGGAACTCCTTCATGATTCGACCGCTGGTTGAGTTTCGGTCTCGCCTCATGCCGCCCGAGAGAGAGGCACTGGACTCTTCCCGCATACTCACATCCGCCACACGGGGATTCTGCAAGACCATGACCATCCCACAGAGCGCGTCCCCCATTCGACAGCCCAAAAACGGGATGCCGTCCTATTTCAGCCTGATATCCCGACTCTCCTGCCGCCGCGCAGGAACTCGATTCAACGCCCGAGGCATCGATGATGATGGCAACGTTGCCAACTTTGTGGAGACGGAGACTATATTCTGCAGTCCGGCGGGGACCCTGTTCTCGTACGTGCAGGTCCGTGGCTCCGTCCCCGTCTTCTGGGAACAGGCCGCGGACCTGCTCCCAGGCCGGCAGAAAATCACCGTGACTCGGTCCCGCGAGGGCACCCAGCCCGCCTTCAACAAGCATATCGAGGAGCTGGAGCAGATATACGGCGCCGTCCACATCATCAACCTCCTCAGCGATACGAAACCGGCCGAGGTGGAACTGAGCGATCTGTACCGCCATGCCATCCGCCGCTGTCCGTACAGCCAATCTGGCGGCAGTTCTGCCGAGCACGCCCTGCTCCAAGACACCCACTATGATTTCCACGCCGAAACAAAAGGCCCTGCCGGGTACGAGGCTGCCAAAGACATTCGAAAATATGTCGAGGGCTCTACCGATGGGTTTGCATACTTCCTGGCCGAAGAGACGGACGACTCGGCAGAGGTGGTGACCGACACTCACACTCAACGCAAGCGAATGGTCGTCGTGCTGCAGCAAGATGGCGTCTTCCGCACAAACTGCCTCGACTGCTTGGACCGAACGAACCTCATCCAGACACTCATCTCGCAAATGGCCGTGGAGGCCTTCCTCGCCCACAGGAGCGACTACGCAGCGTCCGACTTTTGGATGCGCCATTCCAGCCTCTGGGCAGACAACGGCGACTCCCTCTCCAAGATCTACGCCGGGACCGGCGCGCTCAAGACGTCCTTCACCCGCCACGGGAAGATGTCCCTGGCGGGCGCAATGGCCGACATGCGAAAGTCGGTCCAGCGCATCTACCACAACAACTTCATCGACCCGTCCAGACAAGTCACCATCGACATGCTGCTGGGCAGACTGATCCAGCAGTCCCCCGTGCACCTCTTCGACCCCATCAGCGATTTCGTCTCCATGGAGCTGGCCCGGCGGAGCGACGAGTACACGTCCTCGGAAACCATCACCCTCTGGACCGGCACCTTCAACCTCAACGGTCGGACCGACGGCATCGGCCACGACCTGTCGCCGTGGCTGTTCGGGCCCGCAGCCGGCGTTGAGCAGCCAGACGTCTACGCCGTCGCCTTCCAGGAAATCGTCGAGCTGAGCCCGCAGCAGATCATGAACAGCGACCCTTCGAGGAAACACCTGTGGGAGGCAGCCGTGAAGCGTGCCCTCAACCAGCGGCAGGCAAGCCTGGGCGGCGAGCGATATGTCCTCCTGCGGAGCGGGCAGCTCGTCGGCGCCGCTCTGTGCATCTTTGTCAAGACCTCGCGCCTGAAAGACATCAAGAACGTGGAGGGCAGCGTCAAGAAGACGGGCCTGTCCAACATGGCTGGGAACAAGGGCGCGGTGGCCATCCGATTCGACTACGCAAACACGCCCATCTGCTTTGTGACGGCGCACTTGGCGGCCGGGTTTTCGAATTACGAGGAAAGGAACAGGGACTACGCTACGATTCATCACGGGTTACGGTTTCAACGGAACAGAGGCATCGAGGATCACGGTAAGAGAGGCTTGTCCTTTTTTTTTTTTGGCTATTTCCTCTTTCATAAGCCATTTTTGCTCTATTCTTCTCGAAGGAAAACAAAGATCAATCTACTCGAGAACAAGCTGACATGGAAACAGATGCTATAATTTGGATGGGAGACTTTAATTACCGAATAGGGCTGGGGCTCGAAAAGGCCAAGGCCCTAGTCAAGAAGAGGGACATAGAATCGCTGTACGAAAACGACCAGCTCAACTTGCAAATGGTGGCGGGTCTGGCATTTCCGTTTTACTCGGAAGCTCGAATAGGATTTATGCCTACCTACAAGTTCGACGTGGGGACCGACAACTATGACAGTTCGTAAGTTTTTCTTGGCCCAAATCTCTCTCCTTCTCCATGAGAAAGAGAAGGGTGAATGTAATTGGTGTGTTGACAAATCACCTTTTTTTTTGCAGTGAAAAGGCAAGAATCCCAGCATGGACAGATCGCATCCTCAGAAAGGGTTCCATCCTACGACAACTGTCATACGAGTCTGCACCTCTCCGGTTCTCGGATCATCGTCCAGTATACGCCACCTTTGAGTGCAGAGTCAACATGATTAATGAGAAGGTGCGCCAGGACATCAGCCGAGAGCTGTACCAACGGCGCAAGGCGGATGTGGGAGGAGATGCAACGGCTGCTCTTGGCGAGGGCGAGGATTCCGACGACGAGGACCTGATTGGATACGACTCCATCGAGCCTGGTCTGCCGCCCGCCAGTTCTGACCGGCAAAAATGGTGGCTTGACAACAGACAGCCTGCGAGGGCACACATGACGGTGCCCAACGGGCGAGATGGCCTGCCAATGACTCTGAATCCGCACCGGCCATCCAACCCGTTCGGCCAGACCGATGAACCCGACTGGGTTTCTGTGTCGAGGTCACCGCCCGGGCATTCGAGCCTCTCAAGCTCGCCCTATGAGAAAGTGTCGCTTCCAAAGGCGCTCGCTACGACTCGGCAGGGACCGGCAGTTCAACAACAAGTTGCGAGGAAGCAGCTGCCGCCGTCGTATGACGCGTCCAAACTGCCAGGGCTGGTGGGCAGGCTGAGAGCAGGGGACCAAGAAGGCCATGTCGAGAGCCACTCGGATGCAGGTCGCAATGGGACGCAAACACCGCCGCCGCCGCCGCCGCCACCTCCACCACGACGGCAAACGGTTCATGCAGCCGCAGCCTCGGAAACCGGTCCAGACAGGAGACAAACGCCCCCACCGTCTCTGCCGACGACGCCACGGTCCACCCCGGGAGGGGCGTCCACCGCACCACAGGTATCACAACTGTCTCGACAGCTCACAAGCAAGGGCGGCAAGTCGCCGCCTCCTCCCGTGGGCAAAAAGCCGGCGCACCTTGCTACAGGATCACCGCTGCTGTCCTCCAAGACAGTGACGACGGGATTGATGACGGGTACCTCGACGCGGGGTGATGGTGCGACGTCGCAGCCGGCTCTGGCAGCCGGCTCGGCCAGGAAAGCTGTTGGGGTTGGAGTTGCACAGCAGCAGCAGCCTTCTTTTGCTGGACGGCCTGGACAATCTGGGACGGCTGATGCGGGGTCCGCGTCTGCGTCCGCGTCTGTAGACTTGCTGGACTCGCTGACTGACGGTTATGAAGACGGCATGGGTGGGTGGGAGGCTCTGCAGCCTACTTAGTAGGTACCTAGTAGGTATTTGGTCAATGGCCAATATGACATGACATTCTTTTTTTTTTTTTTTTTTCCTTCTGTTTGGGTCAGAAAACCTAGGAGTAACCGTACCATGTATGTGCCAACCGTACACATGCTGCACGAAGTCATCGGCATCCTAGGCGCGGAGAAAGCGGAAGATTGGGGGCTTATCTTTTTACGCAGCCAGAATTCCCACCGTGGCACCGCCTGATTTGCGTACCGGAAGGATTCTTATCGCTGCACTTATTGCGAATCTGTGATGGAGACCAGGAGAGGGGACTTTCGCGATATACATGGTAAATTGGTTGACCAATGGCCGGAGGAATGTGATGCAGGTAGACTGTTAGAGAGAGGTTGTGATCCCAGGGTGTCCACAGGCCTCTCCCATTCCCAATTCGTATGTAGTAGGTAGATTTCATTTCATTGAGGCGAAGGTGGGAAGCTGCGCTACACCCTCTTTCCCTGCTACACCACCTTCTCCATGATTGGAGGTCGCGTCTCCATGGGACCGTCTTTTGTAGAGGTGAAGAGGGAAGCGGCGCTTCATCACCTTCCTCTGATCTCGCAGATGATGTGTAGATTTTCTAATAGAGGCAAAGCGGGAAGCCGCGCTTCACCACCTTCCCTGACAATGATTTCGGTCGCTCTTTGCTGCATTAACCCTTCTAAATTTGGCTAGATCCGAAGATCTAGTGCCTCCGTTATTCACGTGCCCGACTTTGCCGAGGCGTCCTGCGCCAACGTCCAAGGGCTACTTTGCTCTGCTCAAAACCATACGGTAGGCCTTCATGTTTTGGTCAACAAGGCTTGCACCTTTCAGCTTGTTCGCGCAGAAAACTGATGTCTTCCATCATGGGAGTGCAGGACAACATTCCCAAGATGGGTTTCACGTGATTCATATGCAGCGCGCGTCTTGAAACGCCGTCGACACACACACACGTGATGCTCAGATCGAGCCTTTCTCCCCTATTTTCTGCAGCCTACATACCACCCAGGTACCTACATACCGGCCAATAGCCTCTGCAACAATGTTGACATTCAACGCCTTGATGCGCCTGCAATGCTGGATTGTTGGGCTGTTATCTCGCTTGTGGCGAGGATCGCTAACGCTAATATACGATACGCCCGGGACGGACCAGGGTCCTGTCGAGACCACAGCCGACGACGCAACCCCGATTGACGAAGAATTCCTGGCCCCAACTTACGACGAAATCACCCAGGCCGGCAACAAGTTCGTCGAGTCGCTACTTGAGAGCAAGATTGAGGCATTGGCATCGCGCTACAACGGCGGTAGAAGCTGTCGCGTCACGGGGCAAAAAAGGGGCAGCTATAATGCCTGCTTCTTCGTCAAGTTTGACAACAATCAGGAGTGGGTTGTCAGGATTCCCATCGAGCCTGCCGTTTTTAGCCCGTGGGAAACGCTACTCAGCGAAGTGGCGACCATCAAGTGAGTTGCTAGTTCATGTTTATGGCCTACGGCTCCGCTAACTTGTCCCTACAGTCTCGTCCGCGTCAAAACGAGCATTCCGGTGGCCAAGATCCATGCATACGGAAAAGGGGAAAAGCTCACGGCGAGTCCCACGGCAACGCAAATGTTTCTCATCCTGGACCACATCCCGGGGACAACGGTTGCGATCGATAAGCTCGTCCGCAGTGACCAGAAGATCAGGTTCAAGTTCTACGGGCAACTGGCAAGCTATTTAGCAGAGCTTTGGTCTTTGGAGCTGCCTGCCATTGGTTCGTTGATGCCGAGCGACGACGCGTCAAGACCGGTAGTTGGCCCTCTTGTTAGTAGATGTGCAAACGTTGTCCGCCAACATGTACCAAGCTTTGTATCGGCCAAGGCGTTTGTCGAGGCCCACCTGGACCTCATTTCCAACTACCTGCTTCAACCTGAGGCTGATTGGCCGGAGGACAAGGTTCGACACGACATGTTTTGCATCAGCAGCATCAAGGACTACTTTAGCGGCGTCATAACACCCGAGTTTGAAAATGAACCATTTGTTCTCAGTCATCCTGACCTAGGACCACGCAATATCATTGTTAACGATGAGATGGACATTGTCGGATTAATTGATTGGCAGTTTGCGAGCACAGTTCCTCGGCCGCTTTGCACGCCACCATCGTGGGTTAGCGGTCATTCATGGACTCAAATAGACAGGGTAATGCAACTGCAATTCATCGTCGGCCAGACCTTGAGTGATGGTGTGCCTCCAAAGCTCAGCCTAATCTGGTGCAAGCCGTCGACCATGTCCTTTCACGTTGCGCATCTCATCCGTTGCCCTGCCGACGTCGGCCAAGTGTTTGCGAGGTATTTTTCTGAGGGAAAAGATGCCAAAGAGCTCCTCGAAGCCGAAGCGAAGCTGTTCCAGAACCCAGAGCTGGCTCTGGAAGCCCGACGACTCGGCCAACGGAACGCCAAGTACACGGAATATCTCAAAAGTCAAGGGAGATACACAAAGTGCAAGTCTGACCATCCAAACCAACCCGACGAGCATAGCTAGGTACAAGAAGACAGTCATGGACGACTTGTGGTGCGGTTTGCTGCTACCCGGCCCTTTTCCTTTCCTCCACCAGCTGGGAGTGCTTGATTGCCAAGAGAAGAACGTTCTGTTCCATTTCAGCTCGTCTTTCGGAAATAAATTCTTGGAGCTGAGCCTTCTGCTCTTCAATTGAGGCAACGCGGCCACCGTGCCGATTATCTCTAGAACTTTGAGCAGAGAGGTTGAGTTGTTGATGTTGTGCGACTGTTGGCAGGTTGTTGTTGAAGTCTTCTAATTCGCGTTCTTTCTTGTCAATCTCGTCTACCGTGGCCTCGATTTGTGCCTCCAAATATTTGAAATATTTGTTTCTCTCTTCGATCTCGGTAGCAGACATGTCTAGGCTGTATGTATTGAAGAAGCAAATGAATCGTTTGAGATGGACACATAAAACACAGTAATAAAATGGTTTGGAGTTGTAGCGAACGGGCTGGGAATGCTGTCTCGAGTAGAATCTTCAACATTTTATACATCTCTTGAGACTCAGCACCCCCGCACTTACGCGCCGACATGATGGACGGTCCTAGTCGGTTGTTCGTTGTTCATAAAGTTCATGTGCATGCAGCCAAGTGCTTTTGATACTTTGCTTGTCGCGGCACGATACACGGCATATGCAGGGAGGTGCATGTACAGGGCAAATGGAACGTAGACGACCAACCAAGGGCCATGAGTCCATGACGGGACCAACATCAGCGTGGTTGAATGCCACGGCAGCGCGACGAACAGCGGGTGCGAGCCGTCTGACTCTGTGCGAGCAGTAGGATGCAGCAAGACCAAGAGGACATGAACACACCACGGCGGATTTTTGAACACACAGCAGCGCACTTTGCCGAAACTAAAAAAAGGTACCTGCATGTATATTTTTCTATGTAATGTGACATGTCGCGTTTCGTACAATGTGAACACTTTTCACGACGCCAATGCCGCACACTCGTGATCGGATAAGTCACGTGAACCTTTGTGTCACCTTCTATTCCACACACCCACAAAGCCTTCTGACGTTTTTCTCTACTAGTAATTCTTTAAAAATAACCATAACGCACTATGTTCGCGACATACCCTCTATTAAAAGGGATTGCCTATAATATAATATTGCTCTTTTCGCTATTTAGCATCTTAAGGGCTTTATTATTATAACCTGCGGCACAAATCGCGACCTCGCACCAGTCTTGTCAATCACACTACTCTTTCATGCTGTTGAACACGGCATGTCACTTTATATAGAAAAATATATATGCAGGTACCTCTTTTGTTTTAGGTATAGTGCGCTAGTATGTGTTCAACCATCCGCCGTCGTCGCGTTGATGTACGCCAAGACCAAGGCTCGCCGCGCCGTGGCACGGCATGGGCATGACTTTTTTCCGCGCATTTGTGACGAGTTCTCGATTTTTACCGTGCATCGACCGTGCATCTACCGTACGTGTACCGTGCGTGTGCCATGCGTGTGCCGTGCACGTGTCGCATGCTCGCAGAGCCCAGTCATTGGTCACCAAGCCCCTCGGAACTTGACGTTTCTGGCGGCGCATTCTGGGCCCCCGGGACCGAACTGAGGATTCTAGCCTCTAGTTCTACTATCATCTAGGCTTTCTGCTGGCCAGCCTCCAGGGGGGAGAGCCGGGGGGGGCTCGCAAATCCCGACCAGCCACCGCCGGGCCCCACAATTCTGTCTGTCTGGCAATCTTTTTGCGGCAACTCGCGAACGGCAAAAGGCAGAGCAGGCGAGGCCACATCACCAAGCCGGTTACACGACGACGTTTTTTTCTACAAAAGGCTACTGATGCGGCCGCTCTCGCGTTTCGACTGCTTTCTCTTTCATCGTAGAGAGAAGGAAGACAAAAAAAGTCGGCCCATCTTTTCAGAAAAAAATCAGAATCCGTTCGTTGACTAATTCCAAGAAAGATAGATAAACACCATTTCATAACCCCGGATGCTCCCTCCCCCGCTCGTTGTCGTGGGTCTGGAAGGAGCAAGACCACTTTGGTGCTGAGCCATCGCAGACGGACATCACACTAGGTCGTCTGCTGGGGGGCTGAAGAGGGAACCCCGTCCTATCGGGAAGAAGAACAAGAAAAAAAAAAAAAGAAAGAAGCCGGCGACAACGACGACCGACTCGACGAGGAGGAGGAGGAAGACTACAAGGCGGAGGACCCACCCGGCCAGATTAGCCGCAGCATGACATGACTTTGCATGTTCATCCATACACTGCAAATCCATCTTGAATAGCAAAAACATCAACAACAACAACCACCACGACAACCACAACAACCCCCCTTGCAAGCTTGGACGGGGGGGTGTCGAAGAGAGGGGCGCCAATCCCGCAAAGCATAGCCAGCCAGCCTCTGTGTCCGAGACTCTGACTCCAGCTTCCCTCTTCCAACTTTCATCTTCTTCATCCTCCCATCACTCTCCTTCCCAACCCCCATTCATCACTCCATCTCTCTTCCGTCCGAGAAATGGCAACCCCGAGAACAAACCTGTCGGCCTCGACCCAAAACCGCATCATCATCTGGCGCTCAGAAGTCGCCTCCGCCATCGACGACGCCGCCTCCTCCGCCTGCTCCTCCGCCTCCACCACCACCTCCTCGGCCGCCGGCGCCGAAATACCGCGCGAACAGGTAGACGGACAGCGGGATCCTCAATCGTCTGACGCGAGTGG
>SRQA01000419.1:0-23257 GCA_018360365.1 Claviceps citrina | reverse complement strand
GCTATAGGGTACTAGGACTTTAGATTAAGCTCTTAAAGGTTAGGGTTTACTATATTCTTTAGTAAAGACTAAAGGGCTAGTAGTTCTCTTAATAGTTTAGACACTTTTAGTAACCTAAATATTAATACTACTCTGTGGATTAAGTATAATTTTCCTCCTCCTTTCTAATTAGTAAAATATAACTAGCAGTCCTTTGTTTAATAACAAGGATTAACTAGTTCTTAGGGAAGCTTTACTTTAATAAGCATTACTAAAAATAAATAAAGTAGGTAGGGATTAGGGATAATTAGTGTAAGTAATATATAAAAAAAATGAAATAATAAACTAGGAAAAATAAGAAAGTAAATAATATAGTATAGAAATAATTAATTATTATAACTAAAGCAAGAAAAGAAATATACTCTCTCTTCTCCTTAACTAAAAACACTATAAACTTATATAGGGTATTTTTAGTAAATATACCTAGTGCTAAACATTAAGGCCTTTGCTTAGTAGCACTATACTAGGGTAAGCCTTATAGTTACCTCTTGTTTGCTTACTAAGATATAGCAGCTAAACCTTAATAAAGTATAGAGGGTAGTAGTGTAAAGGGATAGGGTCTTTAACCTCCCTAACTCTAGATATAGTAATAGTAGCTTCTTTACTAAGGGCTTCCTTATATAAGATTATTTAATTAGATATCTTATAACTTAAAACTAAAGGGTAAAGGTTAATAACCTTATTAGGGTTAGAGTAGCCTAAAGGCAAGTAAAGCTAAGGGTTAGCAAATAAGTGCTACTAGCTAGCGTTATCCTAGTAAAACTTCTTAATATAGTCTCTAGACATAGTCTTAGATAGCACTATACTATTAAGGGTTTTTAGATAGTAGGCTCTAGTAACTAGTGCTTAGCTATAGATATAAAAAGGGCTATTTTACTATATTATAAGCTTTTGGTTTAATAATATATTTATAGCGCAGCAGACATTATAAATAAGCACAAGGTTGCTAGGTTTTAATTAATCTTATTACAAGCTACTAACATTGCCTTTGTTAGTATATTCTATAAGCTTCTTTTAAAAAGCAAAGACTTTCTCCTAGGCTACTATAACATTAGCTTCCTTTCTCTTAAGCACCTAAACTTAGGCTGCAAAAAGGTCCTTCTTTAAGACTATAGAATCCTAATTAATAAGGCGCTAAGTAAGGAATTTAACCTCTAAGGGCAGGATTAGCTCCTAACTATATAGCAGATAGAAAGCGGATTTTCTATAAGAGGCATGGATTACTATTTAGTCCGCAAAGAGAGCTAGCTTACAATAGTCTAACTACTTATTATTATAACCTCCTATCTTTAAAATAGCTAAGGCAAGGGACTAGTGCCCTGCTTTAATAAACACGTTTGCCTTTAGGTTATAGCCTAAGGTTTGTATACCTTTAATGCCTAGAGCCTCTAAGGCTGCCTTAAGGTTGCCCTATATTTCAGGGCCTTTATTAAAGACTATAAAGCAAAAAGCACTAAAATAGTAAACTAGACTCTAAAGGAACCTTCTAATTTCCTTAATATTAGCGCGTAAAACTGCATTAGCTTTAACCTAGCCTATAAAATTATAATGCGTTTCTAGTAGGTATTTCTTGCTATTATTAGGCAGTATATGCTAAGTGTTAATATAAATCTTACTTATAGGCGTGCCTAGCATGCTAGGGATTAATAGCTCCCTAGGCCTCTAAGAGGCAAATATCTAGCAGTGCTTATAAGATTATAATAGTTTCTATATATTTATATAACTATTTGTCTATTAATACCTACTCTTAATTAAATAGTAAACTACTTTATAACTCTTATAGCCTAATTCTTTATATATAGCCTTAATAATTTAATTCTGCTCCTTCTTATTATTAACTACTAAGCATAGGGCCTATAAATTATTACAAGGGCAGGTCTAGAGCCTGCTATTATTAATATAAAAGCGCTAGGCCTACGCCTATAGCTTCTAGTACTCCTTAGAGGTTATATCTTTTAGTCTTTCTAGTATTATAAGGTAGTCTATTAACTTCTGCTAGTCCTTATTATAATAGGCCCTATCTTTAGGCATTAAGAGTATAGGGTTTAATTTAAGATTAATAAACTTCTTAATATTACCTTTAACTAATTAATCTTGCTTATTAGATTCTCCTAGGCCTTTTTGTAATAAGGTATTAGTAATTTTATTCTTTTCTCTAGGGATATGCTTAGTAGTGAAGTTAAAGAGCATAATATAGCTAATTTATCTTATAACTAAGGCTCTAGGGATATTATTTATAGCACTATTAACCTAATATACTAGGACTTAGGAGTTAGTCTCTAGTATAAAGGGCACTTTATAGAGATAAACATAAAGGTATTAAAAGGCATAAATAATAGCCCTATATTCCTGCTTTATAGTATTATACTTTTGCTCTAATTCTTACTAAGTTCTACTCTTAAACCTTATAGGGTGCCTCTTATTATTAATAACCTATTATAATATAGCCCCCTAGCTAACTAAGCTAGTATTAATAGTAAGGATAATCTCCCTATAACTTACTAAGAGATTAAGTAATACTAATACTAGTGCCTTAGTTATTATAGTAATAACTATATTTATAGTGTACTATTCTTTATCTCCCTATTGCTAAGGCATATTTTTTTAAAGTAGCTATACTAAGGGTTTAGTAACCTAGGCATACTTCTTAACCTAGAGCTTATAGTAGTGTCAGGACCAGAAAGCCACGAGGTTGCCTTAGGCCAACAGGATCCATTTGCACGAGCAAGCCTCTGTCAGATTCGCGTTATATAACGAGGTTATTCGCCGCGTATAAGCGCTAGACTTATAGCAAGGTATAATCGCTAGACTTATAGCAAGGACTAGAGGCATGTAACACTTATAATTATATAGGCACAGACCTCTAACTAGATTAGATAGAAGGGGGCAAGAATTAAGACTATTACCTATTGCTATATACCTTTAAATAAGCCGTAACTTCCTTAATCTTTTACTCTAATATCCCTAACCTATTTATAATAATTTTAATTCTTTTGTTTATATTAGACTATTAGATTAAGAAAGTTATTATAGTTTAGACTTATAACTTAACGCGTAATAGCAGCGAAGTCACTAGAGAAGGCACTAAATCTACGCAAAGACCTGTAGCTATACAGGGAGCTAGCATTACATTTAGATTACTACTATAACCTATTATACCCTTTAGTTAGCAAGAGCCTGTAGTAGCTATAAAAGACACCCCTATTAGTAATAATTATAATGCTAAAATCTTAGCGCTCTAAGAGTATATTAATTAAGTAAGGAAGAAGTAGCGACTTTAAAAACTCTAAGAACTTATACGTAATATTAATAATAGAGAATTGCTAGAGGAGAATATATCTATAGCTCCTATTACACCCGCTGTGTATTATTTATAGCAGACCTTTGCATAAGCTCCTCTTAAGCAGCCTTCTTATAGTAGCTAGAATGCTCTCTAATTAAAGACTTTTATTAGTAATTATAAAGCATAATTTATAATAAATCCTTATTAATTTGCTACTAACTTCACAAAGGTCCTATATGCTAGCACCTGCCTTACTAGTACTGCAAAGCGATATTAGGCTATAGGAGAAAAAATTCGTAAGAATTACATTAAAAATCCCCTCTTATAGACTGACTTTTGCAACTAGCTTAAAGGAGGCCTAGATAATTAAGAGAGCCGTTCCCTTAGTATGTGGTTGAAGCTTGTTAGCTTTAAACAAGCGGATTATACTAACTTTAAAAGATTCCTTAAAAAATAGGAATAAACCTATGCTAAACTCCCTTCTTAATTAAACATAGAGAATAAGATAGGCCTTTTTTAAACAGGCCTTAACCGCGGCTT
Source organism: Claviceps citrina (assembly GCA_018360365.1). Taxonomy (NCBI): domain Eukaryota; kingdom Fungi; phylum Ascomycota; class Sordariomycetes; order Hypocreales; family Clavicipitaceae; genus Claviceps; species Claviceps citrina. The sequence continues at coordinate 19,395 of SRQA01000419.1, read as the reverse complement.
AAAAACATACCTAATTAGTGGCGCATAAGCAGCAGATTAGTATAAACTTATTAGTAAATACATCTCCTATTACAAATTTAATAGTAATAGAGGTAACTATAATAATTTTTCTAGGTATAATAAGAGGAAAACTTAGGTAGACTCTTTAGAAAGAGAAACTTTACTAAACCTAAAGGGAAAGAGTAGTGACTAACTAAGCACTTTGCAGCAAAGCTAGGAAAAGGAGGTTATATATTATAAGTGTGAAAAGAAGGGCTATATAAGACTAAATTGCCTAGAACCTAACTACAGTATTTGTAAGAAAAGTAGCTATACTGCTGCTACGCATAGAAGTAACCGCTTTAATCCAGCGACCTATCTAAACACTACTAGACCTAATATAAAGGAGAAAAAGCCTCACGCCTAGGAAAGCGCCTTAGCTTTAGGGACTAATATAAGATTTTATATTAAAGCGTCCCTAAGGCTAGGAAACCGCTAGGTTATAGCAAAGTTAGCGCTAGCTAATACTAGTGCTACTTATTCTATTATTTATCCTAAGTTACTAATAGAGACAGATTAGAAAAAGGTAAGAAGGAGTGATTTGCTAATAGAATTAGCAAATACGCCGCTAGAATACTATAGCATACTTAATATACTTTATAAAGTATTTAATAGCATAGGTTACGAAAAGATCTATTATATAAGCTACTATATAGCTAAGACTTTAGAAGACCTTCTCCTAGGAATAGATTAGTTTAGAAATAAAGATCTATATGTGTTATTATAGTATACACAAGAGTGGATTTTCCCTATTACAAGATAACACATTAAAGTTATTATATTAACAAAGCGACTATATAAAGAGATAAAAGAGTTATTTATAATACTAGTGCTTAGCGCTAGCTTCTTAAAAGGAACAAACCCTAAAGACCTAAGTACACCTAAGAAGAAACTAAGCAGCAAGACACCCGCAAAGAAGCTGCCTAAGTATTATATAGATTTTGCAGACGTGTTTAACCTTAAAAAGGCAGCTTTATTGCCTTCCTTAAAAGGTTATATATATTTAATTAAAATTAAAGGAGACTAAAGACCCCTATAGGGTCTAATATATAACCTTACAAAAAAGGAGCTAGAAGAGCTCTACAAGTACCTTGCAATAGCGCAGGAGAGAGGCTAGATATGTTATTTAATTAGTCCCGCTAGCGCCCTAATTCTCTTTATTCTAAAAAAGGGAGGCAAATTACGCCTATGTGTGGATTATAGAGGCCTTAACAAAATTATATAAAAGAATTGGGCCCCTATACTACTAATCTTAGAGATCCTTAACAGATTAAAGGGAGCTAAGGTCTATATAAAGTTTAACTTAAAAGACGCGTATAATTAGCTTTGTATTAGCGAAGGAGATAAGTAGAAGACTGCCTTCTGTTATTAATATAGTTACTATAAATATCTTATAATGCCTTTTAGGCTTGTTAACGCCCTGGCTACGTTCTAAGAATTTATTAATAACACCCTCTTAGGGCTTATTAATTTAATTTGCATTATCTACCTTAATAACATTCTAATTTATAGTAGTGATCTAGTAGAGCATAAGTAGTATGTTTGCTAAGTCTTAGAGAGGCTGCATTTAAAGAAGCTCTACGCTAACCTTAAGAAGTGTGAATTCTTAACTACAAAGGTTAACTTTCTTAGCTACATAGTATTAATAGAAGGAATTACTATAGAGCTAGAGCGAGTTAAAGCAGTAGTAAATTAGCTAGAACCTTATAGCATTAAAGACGTGCAATTATTTCTTAGGTTTACTAGCTTCTACTATTATTTTATTTACAAATATAGCAAGATCACAGCCCCCCTTACTAATTTAATAAGGAATAATACAATAAGGCTACTTACGTTAGGTCCCCGTAAGCGTAAGGCGTTTAAGACGCTTAAGCAAAGCTTTGTTATAGCACCTATTCTAGTATATTTTAATCTAGCCGCGCTATTAAGAATAAAGACTAATATATTATGCTTTGTAATTAGCGCAATTCTTTTACAGAAGTAAGAAGACTAATAGCATCCCGTTGCGTATGTGTTAAGGAAGCTGCTAGGTGCTGAAGTGTACTATTTAACTCCTAATGCTAAGCTACTAGTAATTTAAGAAGCCTTTAAGAATTAGAGATATTATGTGGCCTATAGTACCTAACCTATTTAGGTTATTATAGATTATCTTAATTATAAGTATCTTGTGTTAAAGCCTAAGCTTACTAGCAGGCAAGTATAAGCCCTTAATAAACTTAATTTATATAACTTTATAATTAAATATAGGCTAGGGGTTAAAAACCTTACAGACCCTTTATCTTGTAGGTTAGACTATAATACTAGCGTTAAAGATATAGGAGCTTCTTAAGCTTTATATTTTTTGTCTAAGTTTATTAGTATAGAGTTAAAGTAATTAAGCTTTAAACTACCTTTAACTAAGAAAGAAATAGTTGCTATTAGTGCGGTCTTTAGCTTATAATGCTTAGAGGATACTATAGCCTTTAAAGAGTAAGTATATAGTGTAACTGCTAAGAGAGTAACGCTTATAAGTAGCTCTCTAAAATACTTAGAGAATGCTATAGCCCTTAAAGAGCGAGTATATAATATAACCGCTAAGAGAGTAATGCTTATAAGTAGCTCTTTAGAATAGTTTAAGATGTTATTAGAGTTATAAATACTAATCCTACTTAATAGCCTTATGCTAATAATAAGTTAATATAGCAGCGCTCTTATAGCTAGACTTTGCTTCCTTAGTTAGTATCTTATATAGCGTGGAGCTAATGCTATAGAACCTCTAAAAGCGGCTATATATAATAAATTAAGCTAGGTGTAGCAAGGGGATGCTTTTGTCTTGCAAACTAAGCAGCTTGTTTAAAGCTTAGAGGATGCCTATAGCCCTTAAGTTTAAAATATAGGGGAAGTCTCTAACCCTCTAGATAATAAAATAAGAAAAGATTAAGAGAAAGCCTCTAGCCCTTAAGGTTATAGTAAAGAGGCTATCTCTAACCCTTTAGTTAGAAGCTTAGGGGATGTCTCTAGCCCTCTAGGTTAGTTAATTAATAAAAATAAAATACTCCTTTTTAGAGACTATATATATATTTTATTAGGTCTTTATAAAAAGATCTTAATGCTTGTTTATAATAATAAAGCCGCAGGGCATTAGGGAGTTAGTAAAATACTCTATTAAATTGCTAACTAATACTACTAGCCGCGCATAAGAAAAGATATTAAAGAATACGTTTGCACTTATTTTAATTATTAAGTATTAAAGCTAAGGTAGCATTAACCTTATAGCAAACTCGCTACGCTCCTTATACTAGACTAACCCTTCTAAGAGCTATTAATAGACTTTATTATAGGACTTCCACTAGTAAAGGGATTAGGATCTAAGATATATAATACTATCCTTATAATAATTAACTAATTTACAAAGTATACTATTTATATACTAATGTTAAAGCAATTAAGTAGTAATAGTTTAGCTACGCTTTTTATTAATTTAGTCTTTAAAGATTATAGTATCCTAGAAGGCATTATAACTAACTATAGAACAACTTTTATAAGCTCTTTCTAGCGAACCTTCTGCTATAATATTACAACTAAGCATTAACTAAGCACTACATTCTATCCTTAAATAGACGGTTAAACTAAACAAATAAACTAATTACTTAAGCATTATTTATAAGCCTTTACTAGCGCTAAACAGACTAATTAGGTTAACCTTTTACTAATAGCGTAATTTATATATAATATAAGCTACTATAGCTCTCTCCGCGAATTCCTTACTAAGGCGCTTTAAGGTTTTACACCTAGAGGCCTATTATATACAAAGAGAATAACTACTATAATAAATAAACAAGCTAAGTTATGTAGAGCGGAGCTATAACGCAAACACAAAGAGACACAGAAGCTCCTATAATATATATAAGCTATATAAGCTAAGTATTATAATTAAAAGAGAATACTAATAAAATTTAATATAGGAGACTATGTTCTTTTATCTACAAAAAATATTAATCTATAGTAACTAAGCAAGAAGCTTGCAGCGAAGTACCTAGGACCCTATAAAATTATTAAGTTAATTAGAAATTATAGGTTAGCTTACTATATAAAGCTCCTAAAAGGCATAAGACTTTATAATGTCTTTTATATTTTAAACTTAGAATTATATAAGGGAGATCTAGAGAGCGTACTAGAAGCAACATAGTAAGTACCTCTTCTTATAGGAGAAGATCCTTTATATGTTATAGAAGGAATTATTACCTATAAGCATTAGGGAAACTAACGAAAGTACCTTATTAAATAGGAAGGGTATAATAACTTAGAGAATATGTAAATACATTACCGCGACTTTACAAATCTATAAGTCCCTTAGGAATATAATTAAAGAATTCTTTAAGAGGAAGCTAGTGTATAATAATAAGATTAAGAAATAAGGGGGAAGAAGGTTTATAAGAATTAGAAGTAGGGAAGTAGTAATATTATAGGTATTATAAAGGAAATATGCAGATTAGAAATATTAGAAATTTTTAAGATTAGTTTGTAATATTTAAATTAGGCAATACAAAGGAAACCTTCTGCAACTAAGACAGTTGCAAGCGGAGAGGGTCACCCTATTAGGACTAGAAAGCCATAAGGTTGCCTTAGGCTAATAGGATCTATTTACACAAGCAAGCCTCTGTTAGATTCGCGTTATATAATAAGGTTATTTGCCGCGTATAAGCGCTAGACTTATAGCAAGGTATAACCACTAGACTTATAGCAAGGACTAGAGGCATGTAACACTTATAATTATATAGGCACAGACCTCTAACTAGATTAGATAGAAGGGGGCAAGAATTAAGACCGTCACCTATTGCTACATACCTTTGAATAAGCCGTGACTTCCTTAATCTCTCACTCTGATATCCCTGACCTATTCATGACAAGTAGCTAGTAAGGCTAAGAAAAGACTAAATATTATGTATGTTTTTATAATACTTTTATTTAAGTAGCTTAGCAATCTTTACTTTAGTAAGCGCACGCCTTTTTATACTATAAACATAACTAATAATCTTAAGGAAGCTCTAGCAAAACTTTAACTTTAGCGTAGAGATAGTATAGCCTATAAGTTTAATATTAATAAGGACTTAGTTAATATTAATTAGGTATTCTAGCATGTATTAGCGGATCCTAGGCAAGACTTTAGCGTTATTATAGGTGATTTTTAGGCCCTTAACTATAATATTATTAAGGAAGGGCAAGCAAACTATAGGGATTAAGTTAAAGAGAATTTATGCTATTATCTAGCAGAACTATATAACTAAATTAGTCACCCCTTATAGAAGGGTATAGAGGCAATAGAGCCCTAATAGCGTTAAAATTATAGTTATATTATAGCTTTATAGTGCTAGCTAGAGCTAGTTATACCTAGAGAGAAAGTTAAGCAAGCTAAGTAGTTTATATATTATAAAGTCCTTGCTAAAAGCCTTAGCGCCTTAAGGGATATAAGCGTTACGAATTATAATATTATTATACTTTATAGCTAATAAGATTAAACACACTCCTTTATCTTTCTTTAAAACTAAAAAGTAGGGGTTCCTATAGGCTTTATAGCTTTTCTTAATATAGCTATACTTAAGCTTCTTTTTAAGTAGCTTTATTAGCTTGTCTTAAAGTCCTAAGGGGATTAGAATTAATCTTGCTTACTAAGCGCTATATTTAATAACTTTAATAACCTAAGGTAGTATAATAAGGGGATTAACTAATTCACACTCTAATAAGTCCTAAGCTAGCACTACTTCTTAGTTATAAAGTATCTTATAAAATACCTTAAGTTTCTTAGGCTAAAGCTAGTCTCTAACACTAGATATTAATTAATCTAGCTAGTCCTAAGTTAGTTAGAAGCCCTATAGCTTTTTACTAAATCTTCTAGTAATATAATCTATAAATCTGCTGCTTATGTTAAGGCAGTCTTTAGCTTTAGCCTACTTCTTTGCCTTCTAGTTAGGGTTACTATTAGAGGTAGTGCTATTAGAGGGGATATTATCCCTTAGGTAGATTTTATTAGCTTTCCTTTTATATATAGTATTTACCTAAAGCTTTATAAGGGGTTTCTTAGTAAGAGGTTAAAGCTTAGTAGTAGCTTTAGTTAGGAGGCTATAGAATTTCTTAGCTACTAATTCTAGCGCTAAACTTATAATATATATGCCTTCTTTTTAGGTAACTTATATAACTTTATCTCTTTCTTTAAGCTCTTTATATAGTCCTTTGCAAACCTTAATATTTTTAATATTATTAAGGACTATAAGGGAGTTAATTATAAGTTAAGGTGTATTTAAAGGTACTAAGGTTAGTTTAGTAGTTCCTATATCTACACGTAATATAGTTAGTTTACTTATTTTTATTTCTGTCTTAGTAGTTAGCTAGTTATTTATAACCATACTTGCCCTAGCAAGTATTAGTTTATTAGGCAGGTTATAAGAGGTAGCAGTTATTTAGATTAGCATAGCTAGTATTAAGCCTTATAGCTAGTATATAGTAGGAAAGGTCCTACTAGTAACCTTACTCTCCTCTCCCTTCTCCCTCTAGGCCTCTAGGTCTAGCACTAAGTAATATCTCTTAGGCTCCTTAATAGTAGTTTATTATGCCTTAACGCTAGCTTAGGTGCCTAATATTAAGTAATTATTTAGTAATTTACTAGGTAAGAAGGATATATAGTAAACCTATATAAACTATTTCCTTTCCTTATTAGCAAGCTCCTACTAAACGCCTCTAGTAACCTTAGAGACTATAATAATATTATTAAACCTATACTTAATAAATATATTACCCTCCTTATTACTATACTTAAAGGTAGCTTAGGCTATTTAAATAAAAGGCATCCTAAGGATTAGTTTTATAGAGATAGTATTAAGGGATATATAAAGCCTAATAGGGGTCTAAACGCTTCTAAGGTAAAGTTTTATATACACTTTGCCTATTATTCTAATTACTTTATTAGTATAAGATATAGTATTAGCTTTTATAGTTACTAAATAAATCTTTAAACTAGCCTAGTAAGCCTAGCTCTTAGTAATAATATTCCCTTATAAGCTACTATTAATTAGGGCTAAATAAAAGCGTTTATTTAGGTTGCCTAGCTTAACTAAAAAGTGTAAGAGGTCCTAAAGGTAGCTAATAAGAGAAATAGGTTAAACAATAGAGGCTACTGTTATGCTAATAGCCTTATCTAGGCTAATAATATTAGTTTGCAAAGTCTTAAGATAAGGATTAAATATTACTAGCAAGTTACTTATTCTTTTTTATATAACTTCCTAAAGTGTTACATTAACTCCTATAGTAGGGGTTCTTATAGAGTAATCTAAAATATCTTTAGCTTTATCTAGCCTAGCATCCTTTACAAAAGCTTTTAAGTATTAGATTATATTAACTATTTAATCTTTACTATCCTTAGTTTAGAGTTATTTTCTTAGTACTATTACACATTCTATAGCTTATGTATCTTTTACTATGCTAGGCATAAAGTAGTATATCTTTTTAACTCTATTAGAATACATAAAGCACTCTTAGCTTATAGCCTTAGCTAGGGATAGCATTAAGTAGCAGAGGTCTTAAAAACTAACTCTAACCTTCTTTTAAAGATCTTGCTATGTAGTATTTCTAATATGTATTTGCAAATTAGGTTAGCTTCCTTATAGTTAGCTTTTACTAACTTTAAGAGCTTATTATTAATCTAAATCTTAGCTTTAGTCTTCTTAGGCTTTCTAAAGCCCTAAGGTAACTTCTTAGTAATCCCTAAGTTTACTATAGCTTACACACTAAGTCCTTAACCTTTAGGTATTATATTTATAAAGCTATTTACTAAAGCACTAACTAAGGCTATTATAATGCTAGTAGAGACTACTATATTTGCTATAGGAGTACCTATAAGACCTAGAGGCGCTACTAAGGTTACTAAAAGTGTAGGCATTATAGCGTAAATTAGGGCTAATAATATTAATAATACTATTAGCAGTGCCCTAGAGTTCCCTATGCGCTTAAAATAAATTACTATAGCTACAGCAGTTCTAGTAATACTATTTAATCTTTATAGCAGGTAATATTTATAGGAATCCTTTGTTCTAGTAGCCTCTTTTACTATAGCTACTTCTATCTTAGTTATATTCTACTTATTAGGCCCTATACTAGGTCTTATCTTTATAGTAGGCAGAAGGTTATAGGCCTTACTATTCTTAAAGATTAAAGCCTAGAAAACTACTGCCCTATAGGTAATGCTACCCTTAGAAAGGAAAGCTTAAACAAAGCCTAGAGGAATAATACTATTACTAATATATAGTAGTCCTTCTCTTTAATTATACTTACTAAAGCCTAGGTTAGTATCTAAAGCTAGTACTTAGCACTAGTTTATATAGTACCTAGGTTCTCTATAGTAGTTACACTTAATATCTTTCTAGCTACTATTAGCGCTATAAGACTTACTATAGTTATTATTATTATACCTACTACTAAACCACCTACCACTATTATAACCTCCTCTCTAATTATTACTAAAAGTGCTATTTCTAGTGTCCTAGTTAGTTATTATAATATTTATGCTAAAGTCTTGCTAACTAGTCCCTCCTTAGTAGCTAAACTTACTCTTAAGCTACTTAAGGAGATTAATATTCCTATCCTATTAGGCAACTATAATTTGTATTTCCTTAAGTTATTTAGTTAATAAATTTATTTAATCTTACTATTCTCTAGAGGTTCTAGGTATTCTATCCTTATTATTAGAGTTTAATACTATATAAGTAGGCTAACTAGCCTTAGGTGTCTCTTTAGTAAAGCAGACTCTATATTAATCTAAATTAGACTTAGAATTATAAGAAACTAATTAATCCCTACACTTAGATTATATAGGTTTAATAGTTTATAAATTTCTATTTTCTAATTTAAGTTAAACTTAGGTATAGTTATAAAGCTTCTCCTAGAGAGTCTTGTAAGGCAAAGTTAAGAAGTTATTTCTACTTATATAGTTTATATTTATAAAGCTAAGAATAACTAAGTCTAGCAAAGCTTTATAGATATAATTGCCTTAACTTATTATTATCTTCTAAGTCTAAGGTTTAGCCTTTATTATTAAGGCCTAATACTATTAAAGCTAAAAGTATATGTTACTTATAGTAGAAGGTTATTTAGTATTAAGATCTTTAAGAGAATTCTATATATTCTTTATCTTATTCTAAGTAGTAGTATTATACTAAAGTAAGAGTTCTTCCTTGCTTTCCTTCTAATTATATAAGGTAATAAGAGTCTTTACCTAAGCTTAGATACTAGGGTAAACCTTATAAATAAAGATCTTTAGCTAATCCTTTTTATTAACTCTAAGGGTAGCTATTTTTTATTTAAACTCGCTTAGTGTGTTAAAGATATTCTCCCTATTAAATTAGAGGTTAGCCTTATTCTAATTAAATATAATAAGAGTATGCTTTCTAAGTGTTTTACCTAATATCTTTATGAAGTTTAAGAAGTCTATCTCCTTAGGCAGGGGCGTTAACCTAGGATTCTTATTAGATATATTAGTAATATTAGACTTAGTAAGACTTCCTATTATATCTAAATTAATTAATCTTATATTAAGTAATACTGCCTTAGGTATAATTAGTCTTTAAGGAGTTCTCTAATAATTTAAACTTATATAGCTAAGTTAGCGTAAGTATGTTTTAGGTGCTTTTAATATATAATAATTAGTAGGTAATATAAACTTTATAGTAAGAGCAACTAAAGCTAATAAGAGTCTATTTAATTATTTAATACTTAGCCTAGTAGATTTAGAAGTAGGACCCTAACTATATATACTATAATTAAGTAGAATACTAGTTAGTAAAAGGCTTCTTATTAGTGTGTAAAAGAGTCTAATAACTATAGTAATAAGTATAAAACTAATTTGCTCCTTTAACACTAATTAATTAATATAGTTCTAGTAGTAAGGTAATAGCATAACCTCCTTTAGCCTAGTATTTTTAGGCTAAAGCAAATAACTTATATTTGCCTAGTAGAAGTTATTCTTCTATATATTTATATTAAGATTAATTAATCTTTTAATTTCTTCTAAGGAAAGCTCTGCTATATAGTTAGTACTAGTAAGATAGCGTTTTTTGCTATAACTTATTTGCTTAGCTAAGGCCTCCCTTATATAAAATTCTACTAGTATTCTTTAGTAACTAGACTAGTTTATTAGCCTAGTTCTTTAATATAATCTTCTTTATAACTTCCTTTATATAATCCTTTATTAGTATATAAGTTATTTATTTATAGGATAAGCAGGCTTTTCCTATATTATAATTCTTTTTTATTTCCTTTATTTAATAGTTAGTCCCTTAGATATATTATTTTATAGTAGCTAAGAAGTACCTTTAATAATATTAAATTTTATCTATAGTTTAGCCCCTATTTATATTACGCTAAATAAAGGTTAAGGTAATGTATAGCTTATTACTATAGTGGTCTATACGTAAGGTTATAATAACTTAATTAGTTATATAAGATAATAATATAAAGAGACCTATACTATTAGGATTATAGTTCCTAGATTAATTAGTATTATAAGGCTAAGTTAGATTATTATAACATAGCCGCGCGCACGCAGGTAAGAGGGCTAAAAGCAAGGCAAAAAGGTTAATAATAATGCTACCTAACTACTAGAGGCACGCTAGCCTTTATACTATATAAACTAATTAATCCTTCTTCCTAGCTATAACCTATGACCCCCTGAGGCCTTTATCCTTAATGACTGCGAGGGTCGCGTCACTCCCCACACACTAGTTTTGCTAATTATTAACAAAATTAATGCGTATATAGTCTTCCTCTAGCATAGGTACGACGCCTTAGTCGCGGTATATGTTATATTTATTAGTAAGCTCTATAAGCCTTGCTGCGGCAACAGGATTAACATTAGCGATCTTTACGCTAAATTTATTTGTGACAAATAGGACATTATTAGGGCAGGAGATGCTATAGGATAGGACACCTCTGTTAATAGCCTTTAGGTTAAGGTTATTAGAACCTTTATTAGGACCCTCTTCTAGAGTAGTGGCTTCTACTACAGAAAGGATATCCTATAGTTTTAGTATATTATTGCACTCCTTTTTAAGGATAATGTCCTTACTATAAAAGGCTGCGAGGTTATAAATATTCTTAATTATATAGTTAGAGTCCACGGAGTTAATACCCTTTAGTTAGCCTAGCTATTAAAATTATTTAATATAAATTAGCTAGTCTAAAGTATTTGTAACTAGCACTATCTTTATTTAGCCTTGCTTAAGAATACTATTAAAAATATAGTAGTTTTTTAAGAAGAAATAGTAGATACTAGTCTCCTAGTAGTCTTTAAGGTCCTTCTAGTAAACCTATAAGAGTGCTATATAGTTTAGCGTAATAGTAATACTATTTATAGTAGTTACCCTTTGTATAGGAACTATATAGGAAGGGCAGAAGATTCTTCCCTATATAGTTATATTATAAATAGAGCGGAAGATAACCTTTAGGTTTATAAAGTTAATCTTAATGCTATAATTATATATAAAGTTTGTGCTAATTAGCATTTTTAGGGCTAGCTTCTTTATTATATTAGCTATTATAATAAAGTAGCTAGAAACTACCTTTCCCCTAGCCTTACTTAGGATATAAAAGTTAAAAGTTATAGTCTTAGTAATAAAGAACTAGGACTTTATGCTATTTACTAGCTTAGGTGCCTATGTCTCTTACTTTATATTATAGCTGTTTTACTAAAGCTATTCCTTATTTATAAGCAAGGATAAGGTACTAGTGTTTATATATACTTTATAGTCTTTCCCTTAGTTATTAAGGCAAAGGGGGATTTTAAGGTATATAGTGCTTTTCTTCTTACTAATAACTTCTAGCTAGTAAGGGTAGGAGACTGCCTTAATTACCTAGCTATTTATAAGCCCTAAGGAAGTTATAGCTTTTAGTATTATAAGTATAGCAGGGATATTTATATAAAAGGTATTTATAAAGCATAAGTCCTTTTTATTACTACTACTGCTATTAACTCCTTATTTAATAACATAAAATCTAGATACCTTAAGGTAAGCCTCTTAGGCTTTAATATTAGAGTAGTTATAAACTTTAATATAATTTATAGGATTTCCCTCTCCCCCTCTTAGAGCCTATTTCCTAGATATTCTAGGGTAGCAGTCCTATTAGTTATAGGAGTAAGGAGGCAAAGATATATATTAGTAGGATTCCCTATATGCTTTAGTTAATTCTACTAGCTTGCTATTTATTCTAGTAGCAGGCTTATCTTTACTATTAATATCCTTAGATTACTATAGCTTATGTTTATTACCCTTATAAGATTAGTCTTGCTTAAAGGGCAGGAAATAGCCTTAGTACTAGGAGTTATTATACCTACTTACTAAGTAGTAGTGTTACTCCTAGCTAGGGGAAAAATAGCAAAATTTATATTACCCCTATTATTATAGGCTATAACTATTCTTATAGCAGGCGGGTAGCTAACTCTAATAGGCGTTAATTATAGATTTTGCGGGTATCTTCCTGTTGGATTTAGGTTCTAATATATAGTGCGCGGATTTTAATACCTTACCTTTATTAGTATGTTAGTAGTTTTTATAATTAAAAAGGAGGTCTTATAGATCTTGTTATTTACTATTAATAAGCTTAATATAGGCATTCTTATAATTAGATACCCCTAGATTTAGGTAGATTTAATAGAGTTCTATGTAAAGTTTGTATTAAAGGCATACTAGTAGCTAGAGATTGCTAGATTCTCTGTTAGCTCTTGTATAGAAGAAAACCTTAGTAGTAAAGTTATAAAGCAATGTGTTTAATATAATATTCTCTTAGGTGAATTTAGCCTAGTTAAGCTATGTAATAGCGTCCTAAATCTTAATGCTAAACTCTGCCTTAAGTATAGTAAAGATACTATTAAGGTTACTAAATATTATAGCTTTCTCCTTTTTATTAAGGTATTACTAGTATTATACTAGCGTAGTGCTATAAAAGAGATACTAAATTTAGGTGTAGATCTGTTTCTAATAGTTAGGTTTAGCGCGCGCAAAGTAGTCTTAGATAGCTTAAATCTAAAGATTTATATTAGTAAAGATCATAGCCTTACCTTTATGCTTAATAGCCTTGCTATTAATCTTGCTAGGGTTTATCTTTAGCTTTAGGTATTTAATATTACCTATCTTTTATAATAGATCTAATAGTTAGTTAGGGATAGTATTAGAGTAAGTTATAGTAAAAGGTTTGTAGGGTCCGGCCTCTACCTTATAGGGCGCTATAGGTAAGCAGGCATAACTAATATTATAAGCTAGCAGAGGCGCTAGTAGTTTAGGAGGGTCCTTATTATTAGTATTATTTCCGCTAAACTTAGTGTAAGCGTAACCTTTATAATTACAAAAGGACTTCGCTTTCTAAGGGGTAGGACTGTCTAACTTTCTTAAGTAGCCTTTATTATTTGCTAACCTAAAGAATATAGTAAGTTATTTAGTATTTTATATAGAGCCCTAACCTTTTAAGATAGTAGGTTATTATACTAACTTAGTAGGAGGCTATAGTGTTTTAGCTAAAGGCGATTTTCTAAGGAATATAGTAGCTATTATTTCTATAGTTTATTTAAGGCTTGCTGCTTATTAATAGTAAAATTCCTTAGTAGCTGCTTCTTGCTATTACTATATATAAAGCATTATTTGCTTGTAAAAATCTTTAGTAGCTAATTCTTACTAGTATTAAACATGGAGTATTATTTACTAAAATTACTTAAAGTTACTTAGTTAATATTATTTTCCGCGCGCATTAGCACTTATAGTTAGGAAACTTAGCTTTAGTTATTCCTTATGCTAGAAGGGTAATAATCCCTTATTTTAGCTAAATCTAGTAGGGGCTAGTAGTGCTAGAAATAGTATACTTATATTATTATAAGTAGTGTAGTAGGAGAGTGGAAAACTAAGGGGTGTTCTTATATAGGAATTAGCACTATAGTAAGCGCCTTTCTATAAGGAAGAGTTATTATTCTTAATAGGTAGTACTATAAGATTTAGGGTCTTAGGCTATTCCCCTATTTAGTTATTTATAGTATTCTCTATAGATTTGTTATCTCTAGGTATGCTAAAGGTTACTATTTTATAGGTGTTTTTAGCAGGAGCTAAATTAGATTTAGTAGGTAAGATAGTAACTTTAGGTTTTAGTTCTAGTGTTAATTTTAAAGTTAGGTTTTAGGGATTAAGGAGACCTTTAGAAAAGGCGGTTTTAATAGTCTTTTTTATAGTCCTTTACTCTAAAGTAACTACTAATAAATCTATAGGATTTTAGTAAGGTAGTTATAGTATAATAATAGGTTTAGGTTATAGCTAAAGTTACTTATTAATATACTAATATCTTATAAGAGTTCTAAGGCTTTTAGCGTCCTTAAGTAATATAAGAAGTTAGTTTCTAGTGTAGGCTTCTAGGAATTCCTAGTAGAATGCCCAGACTTAGTACACTTATTAAAGTTATCTTTCTAGGATATAAAAAATAAAATTAAAGGTTAGGCTAGCACTATAATCCTACTAGTTATCTTTAGTTATTAATATAGAAATTAAGGTTTCTTGCAAGGCGCCTGCAGGCATATAAAAGAAATAGTAATTACTACTACTTATTATATATTAGTTTCTTTATATATAAAGGGGAAATCTACTAGTTAGGTAGGACTTTATTATAAAGGTTATAAGGGGTATTATACCTTACATAAGAGTTATAATAAGTGCTAATGTGTACGTGGTGTATATATATGTATAATTAATAATTCCCTCTATAGATCTAGCTAATGTCCCCTTCTTATATAGTGAACGTCCACGTGATTGTGGAGGTCCCATTTCGGACCGTAACATTACTAAGACTAGCTTAATAAAATCCTTAGATAAAGTATCTAAGTTAAAGCAAAAGACTAGAGTGCGTTAAGACTTAAAATTATAAGTATCTTACGTAGAATTTAGCGTAAAAGGAGAGGCACTAATTAATTATTTTAAATAGCTAAAGAAACAAAGCAGCTAAATAACTAAGAAAATATAGGGAATTTACAGAATCCTAACAAAGATAGAGATTATAATAATTACAAAAAGAAAACAATAATATAGCACTCCTAGCGTGGTTGCTAGAAAAGCCTAATACAAGACAGAGATAAAGAATTAAATTATTATAATTAAGCAAAGCTGTGCCGAAGGCGCAGCGTTGCGCTGTAAGTGTAAGGTTATAACTGCTAGATTTGCTTCTTTAATAAGAGTCTAAGGTTTTGCGCTACTATAATCCTGCGCTATAGGCCTTCTAAACTTATGCTATAATTAGTCTAGAGGGCCTAATTCTTCTATAATTAGTTAGATTAAAGAGGTTAGTACGTACCTTTTAAATCTTATAATGCCTGTTGCTATAGTTAAGCTCTTACTAGATATAGTGTTTAGTAATGCAGGAGGTGGCCTAGCGCCTGCTGTAATATGCTAAGATTACTAGGATAATAGTTATTCTGCCCTATATCTTAGCTAACTATAATAATAAACGCAGGTAGTAATAAATTATGCTTACTAAAAGATATAGAAAACACCTAATTACATAGCCTAGAGAAAAATTTATATATAGAGTATCCTTAATTAAGTATCCTTATTAGTAGCATTATTAATAGTATTATTATAATTATATAATAGCGTTAATTGCTAATCTAGGGCCTCTGCTACTGCCTCCACTGCCTTATCTAGACCCTTAACCTATTACTACACTAAATATTCCTCTTAAGCCCCTTTAAAATTATATTTATTATAAGCAAGATAAGCCTAAGTCCTAATTTTAGGGGGTAAGAGATCTAAATTAATTAGTTTAGAATTACTCTAACTATTATTAATAAATAGCTTCTTTTGTATGTAATTAGTTATGTAGCTATAAGTTAATATACTAATTATATAAATAACTTAAATTAGTGCTATTACTAATAGGATATAAAGTATATCCTATAGCTAAAAACGCAAGATAACTAAGCTTATATCTCTAGAATATTAAGCAAGCAGGCTTAGTTATATTATTTAACAGGCAGGCTTACTAGAAGAGCCCCTGTGTGCCCTACCTATTTAACCTTTGCTTCCTGCTTAAGGTTTAACTTTAAGATAAGTTAGTACCTTTATAAATAAAGCTAGGCAATTAATATTATAATTCTTTTATAAAGGCGTTTGTTTAGATAATACTCTAGCCTAGGCATAGGCATATTAATAGCAGGATATAATTTAATAAGAATATTATATATATTATTATACTAGAGAGGAACTATTATTAACTCCTTTAACGTCTACTCTTATAGCTTTAAGCTAGTCTTAGGTCCCTTAATTAAGTTAGGGTACTAGTATAAACAAAGCTAATTCTCCTAATAATAACAAAGGCCTTTACTAAAGTAATGCTAATATTAGCTTCTTTATTTATAAAATATATAGAATTGCTTATGCTCTTTCTTATTATTATCTAAATAGTCTTTATATTTAGTGTGCTAGTTTTGCTAATAATAATAATAAGCAAAATAAATAGCAAGTCTGCCTTAAGTGCTATAATATTTAACTAAGATATAAATTCCTTACTACTAATAGCAACAAGCTCCCTAATTATTATAGTTATACATATTAAGAGTTAATTAGATCTACGCTAAGATTATTATTCTTTAGTAGTAGTATAAATCACAATCTATTTATATTCTTATTATAATCTAATCTATAGAATTCTTAATAAGTAGTTACTGCTAAGCTACTAATAGCATTACTAGCATAAGGTTATATATTTGTTACTAACCCTAAATTCTATAATAACCTTTCCGTGGTTATAATTAATAATATAGATATTTATTATCTAACTACTTAGACCTTAAAGTTAGAGGGCTACGCAATAGAATATTACTTATAATACAAGAAGAAGTAGTTTAATCTAGATGTTTATTATAAGATTTGCTATAGCTACTATTAATAAGATAGCAATAAGGGCCCTAAAGAGCTAGTTTTCTTCTTATAGAAAAACAACCTTAATTTTAGCATAGTTCTAGACTATCTTCTATAATTATTATAGGTAGAAGAGATGCTAATTGCCTAAGTCCACGTTTACGTTTAAGTCTTCTAGTATTATAGGCAATAGTACTAATACTATAGCTATATAATTAACTTCCTTTAAGATATTAGTATAGTTTACTTATAGCTCCCTCTTTTACCCTAGGACTTAGATATTATTATTCTTTATCCTTATAATATAATAGATTAGCCTTATATAGTTTAGTAGTTTAGAAACTAGTTTTACATACGGAAGTAATATATCTAAATTTAGTTAGAGTTTTTATAGATTAACTATCCTTCTTATTGTAATATTATTATTAATTTATATTATATTAACTAGATGCCTAAAGACAGCAATATTATAAACTAGCTAGCTACTTAAGATATTAATAATATTAATTTTAATAAGCTAGTTAATACTAAGGAACCTAATATAAATGCTAATAATAACCTTTATATATTTAATTAAGCAGCTGTTCTAGCCTTTATTATAGCTTAGTTAGATATAGAATGTTTTTATTATTAACTTTAAGGGCAGTAGTTACTAAAGCAGATTCTAATATAGCTATATATTAAGATGCCTAAGATTTACTTTATACTATTAAATAAATTTAATTAATTATAGCCTCTACTATTACTAGTATTTCCTATGCTATATCCCTATAGTAAGGCAGATTTTATTACTTTATAGATTCGCTCTATTAAATATAGCAAGTATTTTAAGCATATAATAAAATAGTATAATAAATATTTTGCATAGTATCCGCAATTTTAATATATTTTTTTTAACACCCTAATACATTAGTAAGTTAATTCTTAAAGCTTCTTTTTTATTAAGAAGCCTAGTTATTAGGAACTAGTTAATATTAATACTATTTATACTGCTTTTAATAAAAACACTCCTAAATTTATTACCTTGCTTAACTTAATTATTTAATTCTTAGGTAGTTTACATAAAACTTATGCTTTTTAGGGAGGTAAAAGATATTAGCTAAAGGCTTAAGTATATGCTTTAGGATATTTAGCGCTCTTTTTAATACTCTTTACTATAGATTTACACTAGGTAAGTCTTTATAAGCATCTCCCTTTATATACTAAATAAATAAAGGCAGATTTTTATTAAAGAATTAATATATTAAGCGTAAATTTATAAGATAATCCTTACATTACTACCTATTACTTTTATTATTAATTTACTATATTTCTTAAGTATATACTTATTAAGAAGTTCTACTTTAATGATAGCTAGTTTTAATATAAATAGCAGGCTTATAGTAGCATGTATATCTATAGCGTCTTCTAGATAAAGAGTTCTTTATTATTAAACATATTTACCCTAGAGATAATATAGGAATTTACAGACTTCTAGGGTTAGTTTGTAATAGCCTTTAATCCTAAACCTTCTTAAGTTAGTGCTTAAGGTAATAGAGATCCCTTAATATCCTTTTATACTAATAAACTAATATATTAGGTTTTTTCTAATATTATAAATTACGTTTAATATTACTAATATAATGTAATATACTACTTACATAAATAATATAGTGCTAGGCTAGATACTAAACTAGAATATTATTTTTATTTCCTATAGTAGTATTATATTAAGCCTTAAGTATCTTAACTACTATATACTTACTATTACGCCTTTAATAGTTAGCAAAATAATATTAATTTAAATAACTATAATTACATAATCTCTCTTAGCTAGCTAGCTAATTATAATATCTCGCTATATACCTCTATTTACATAGTTATTTAGTATATTACTAAGTATTATAGCAAGTCTAAAACGCAGAGTTAAAGCTATTAAGATATTATAAGAATACTTCTTCTGCTTATTAATTAGTTATAAGAATTATAAGGCTTTATAGTAAGGTTTATAAATAAGCTTACTATAGAATAAGATTAGCTAGCAATAGAAGTCTGTTATTTACTACTTAATTTACCTCTTTAAATTAGCATGCAAATTATGCGTAATATTAATTACTGCCCTTTTAAGTAATAATTTAATAGTATAAGAATTAATAGTAATAAGGTATAGGCAAACAAAAGCCTATATTAAAGGTACCTTTAGCATACTAATAAGTAGGAGGATTTAATATACTTTAAGTTCCTTACTAAAGTTAACTTTACTCTAGCTTTATAGCATTATTATAATAATACACTTAATTAGGTATTAGCCTATTTCCCATAATATAAATCTGCTATTAGTTATAAAGAGTATAAGTAGTTTTGTTAGGTAAAGCTACTCCTTTATTATTAACACTAATATCCTAATAAGTTAATAAAGGTTAAGGGCACTAAGTTTAATATATTTACTAAAGTATATAGCTATTAT
>SRQA01000418.1:0-23263 GCA_018360365.1 Claviceps citrina | reverse complement strand
TTTTTTTTTTTTGAAACGTGCCGAGGTTCGAGGGGCGTTGCGCGCAGAGAGAGTCAAGAGAGAGACAAAAGACGGGAGACCGCTGGGCTGGATATTCGGCTCAACGAGAGGGATTTGGGAAAAGAAAAAAACTTCCGAGACAAAAATGGTCATTGTACCGAGCCAATCGAGACCAGATAGGTGGCATCCAACACAAATTGCGCACAGTTCGCGATGTTGCACTTTTCTCCCGACATGCGACATGGGGAAGGGGAAGGGGGGCGGCCACCACGATGTGGGATCTTTCGAGAATCGACGGGCCCTCAAGATGCATTAGTTTGTTTCGCCTTGCCGTTAGATTTTCCCCTTGGGTACTTTAGGGGGAGGGGGGTGACTCCTCCCGTGACTCCTCCCGTGACTCCTCCATGACTCCTCCGATCACTCCTCCTATGAGGGGCTCTGATGCCTCATGATGTGGACTAAAGAGGTACTATGCGATTGCGCTACTCGCCAATCGTGCCACGCCCCACTTGTTCTGGTTCGACTTTTTCCGTTTGCTCGAGCCTCCCACGGTGTCCCACTAACCAAGGTGGCACGATTAAAAAAAAAAAAAAAGAAGATGAAGAAAAAGAAAAAACTAGAAAATGACCCCATCGTCAGGTCACCTCCTTCTCTGCATGCTGGAGCGACCGCAAGAGAGGAAAGACGGTGCAATTCCCGTGCATTTGTGCTCGCAGACACACATGTCGTCGCAGCGTGCTTTCGAGTGACAGCCGGCCACGCCATTCCAGCCATTCTGTCGCGGAAAAGCAGAGCAACTCGTGCCATGAGGAAGATTTGCAGACTCGGCCCGCGGCACTTCCCAGAAGCTCCCTTCTTCGCGTGGTGCGACCTCGGCTTCCCGGCAGTCGTTTCGTCTGCGTCAACTCTTCTTGTGTCCGGGCCGGAGGAGTCGGATCGTTGAGCCGATGACTCACAAAAGGTTCGTCACGAAACGACGGCGTGTGTAGACGCCAGAGTCGCAGCATCCATTCGCTGGAGTGGTTTGTTTTGGGAGCGAAATGCGCGGGTTGGGTGTGCGGCTGGCGGGCGTTGGGTTTTCCTTGCGGGAATCGCGATGCCAAGGAGAAAAAAAAGAATCATGTGCTTCCTTCGCAACACGTCCACGGTTGGCGCTGTCGTGTCTGTTCTGCGTGTTGTGGCCTGTGGGGGCGTAGCGGGCTCGGTTGTGAAATGCCCACGCTAGCAGGCGAGTCCATTGGGCATGGGCCATGGCACGCCGCACCAGGCACAAATTACAATGCCGCAGCGTGTTGGTCAGCCAGCACCTTTGCCAGGGCGAAGGCGGGATTGACGGGCCGAGAAGATAAGGGGAGCCAGAGTGGGGCGCGACGCGACGCGATTAGCAATTTAGGCTAGACACTGTCGCCCGGATATAAGAGGGCTAATTGCGCACCGTGCGCAATCCATTAAACGTGATGTGATTGTGGAGACACATACGTTTTTGGGTGCGATAGAAACACTCGGAAAAAACCAACCTGCGACGGCCAGTCTCCCGCCACTTTCCTGCCCTCTCTCTCTGCCCAGCAAATTCACTCCTCCGCCACCATGGCCACCATGGCCACCATGGGACAATTTGTTCGGGGCCCTATACATCTCGATCTTCATAAATTCTACAAAACGTTCACCTTTGGCGGCCCCTTCTGGAGTGATAATTATTTGCTCCATCGTTGGGACAGCTGTACCCGCGCGTCGTCTACCAAGGCGACGTTTTTCACGGCTACAAAGCTCTGCGGAGGCTGGGCTCATGGTCCTGGCTGACTCGCCATCCCCGCACCAAGTAAGGAAACAAGTCTCCCTCTTTGGGATCGGAGAGGAGGCTTCTGTTCTCTGTTGCTCTCTCTCTCTCTCTCCATGGCTGACGGTGCACGATGTAGTGAATTCTTAACCATGAAATTCTTGCCTCGCGGCGACACCAAGGAACGGGACATGTGGCGATACGTGCAAAAAAAACTGTTCCAGTCCGTACGTGGCTTCTATGAGAGACAACTTCACCATCGGCCACCATCTCAGTCGTCAGGACCCCGCCTACAAGGACATCACTTATGAGGTGATTCTATACCCAACCACAGGGTCGTGTATGAACCGCGCATTCCACACCGATGAAACACCTTCATCTCCCTTTGTCCCTCTCAGCTTAGAGGCGAGACACAGGTACATTCGCCAGCTTGTTCGCGGCATGGCAGATCTGCACCGAATCGGTGCAGTCCACGCAGGTCAGTCACTCCGTCGAGAACGTCCAAAGGTCTATCTTGGCCTACAGCTAAGCCCGCTACAGATCTCCACCCCGGGAACGTTGCCTTTGCCGAGTCTGACGCCACGCACATGAAGAAGCTTCTGGATACGCCATGCGTACAGCATGACCTCATACGAGAGGATGGTTCGCCCACTCCAGCACATCTCCCTCGACGGGTCTGCAAAACCGACGACCTGTTATTCGATCCAGGCAGCATCAAGATCATCGACTTTGGTTATTCATTCCGCCCTGTGCATGGCGAGGTTTATTCCGCAGACGTCTTCCCAGTGGACATCGACCGCCCCCCAGAGCTTTTCGAAGGTGAAAAAACCACATCGCAGCCCTTCAAAGCTGACAGTTGGTACCTTGGTCAAATGGTGTGCAGCATTCCAAAGCAACCCCCCCCCCCCGCCAGTTCATTCCATCGAACATCATGATATCTAATTCCGTGTTATTAGCTTTATTTTATCCTGACGAACGGCGAGTCCATCTTTCCACCCGGGTTATCGAAGGTTTCTTACCATCCATGCAAAATGTATCGTCGTCATATAGGTCCCCTTCTTTTTGGAAGAGACGATGAAATGAACAAGCTCCCTTGGAATTTGAAACAGGATTACACGCAATACATTCTGTCTCTCCTGGAATTCCAACCGGAGAAGAGACGATCAGTCATCGATTTGTGTCAGGACAAGGTGTTTATGGAATATGTCATTTAGCATTCTCAAGTGCTCTTCTAGGCTACCTCGCAAATCTCAACTCAGTCTCAACTCTCACTCTTCATTGGGGAGTGTGTGAGCCAAATAAAACTGCCTCTCCTTCAAAACCACGAAGAAAGAATCGTTCTTGCCCTTTCTCCAGAAGTTCCTTTTCGTTATGAATGTCTTGCACTCTGGCTCCGCCCCTCTGAATTGTATTGGACGATCGCTCGACGGCACCCAATGTGGCTTTACCACCATCGCAGGCATATCGCTTGTGCAAAAAGATCTGTCCAACAAACGGCCCTCTCCCTCATACTGAAAGACAAGGGTGCCATCTCTGGTTTCTGCAACCCAGTCCTCCCATTCAGTCCGGACTTCGGTTTGTTCGCCGTTGTTATCAATCACTCGGAGAACCACTGCACGGTGGGGGTTTGTCAAGTCTATGAACGGAGTGACAGATTCCACTTGCCGTGCAAGGGATATATTCGCCCTGGTCGGCTCGAGGTCGTAGGAATGCGGAACCGGTCTCTCATTTCCCCTGAATAAGGCTCGACATGGCGTACCTGTTATAGGGTTGAGAAACATCAAGTCTTCCGGACTTCCCTCGTCAATCCGAAAAAATCTCTGATCCTCCAGGGACACCGGATCCCGCTGATCATTAAGCACATACCACCGGCGGGTGCCATCCTGGAACATGTGACCGACTGGCATTGCGTTCACTTCGACCGTCTGTAGTGATGGCCATGCATTAAGATTGTTTGTGTACGATGCTTGCATATCGTCATTGGTATCCTTCACGTTCGCATCGAACTCCTCAGCCTCAGCGAAAGACGCTTCTGTTACGTCCGTGTGTGTGACTCGGCCGTGGATGACTATGTGTTTATTGTAAAGTCTCATGTCATCTGTGGCAGCAGCAATGGTGACATGTGGCCTAGGGTCGGAAGCACTTGTATGGACGACGTTGCTGTCCATGAACAGGTTAGCGACCGCAGATTGTTAGGAACAGGACGATATCTCACGTAATGATGGCGCGTGCTGAGGGAACGGCTCTCTCGATTATCTAGGCCTCCTTTAAGCCAGTTACAAAAGTCAGTCCATAAGAGGGGATTTTTAATGTAATTCTCGCGAATCTTTTCTCCCGTAGCCTAACGTTGCTTTACAGTACTAGTAAGGCAGGTGCTAGCATATAGGACCTTTATAAAGTTAGTAGTAAATTAGTAAGAATTTATTATAAATTATACTTTATAATTACTAATAAAAGTCTTTAATTAAAGGGTATTCTAGCTACTATAAGAGGGCTGCTTAAGGGAAGCTTATATAAAGGTTTACTATAAATAATATATAGTAGGTATAATAAAAGCTATAAATATATTTTTCTCTAGTAATTTTTTATTATTAATATTATATATAAGTTCTTAGAGTTTTTAAAGTTATTACTTTTTCCTTACTTAATTAATATACTCTTAAAGCACTAAAATTTTAGTATTATAATTATTACTAATAAAAGTGTTTTTTATAGCTACTATAAGCTTTTACTAAATAAAGGGTATAATAGGTTATAGTAGTAATTTAAATATAATACTAGCTTTAGGCATAGCTATAGGTGTTACGTGTTAGTTCCCTCACGCATAAGGGGGAAGTCCACTAGTCGGGTAGGACTTCGTCATAAAGGTTATAAAGGGTGTTATACCTTACACCTTAGTTATAATAAGTGCTAAAGTATATGTAATGTGTGTGTAAGTGTATATTTAATTATTTTTACCTAAGTCTAGCTAAATTCCTCCTTTATAGTAAGGGTACTTATATATTTATAGAGGTCCCTTCTAGACTATAATAAGTCCTAGGGGTATAGAAAAAAATAACTTATCTTAAGCTAAAAGGAGAGAAAGAAAACACTAAGGAAATATTAAATAAAATAATTATAATCTAGAAAACAAAACGTAGTCTTTTACGCCTAAACTAGTAAGTCCTTCTTAATTATTAGCTATACTAGCATCTATGCTCTTGTTACCTTTATTATTATTGCTTTCTATAGAGATACCTTTATTATTATTATTATCTTTACTATTATCTTTACTATCTTCCTCTCCCTTATTTATAATATAGAAAATATTAAGGGATAGTTAAATTTATATAAATAAGACCTATAGAATATAGTAGAGAATAACCTAATATAGGTAAGTGTATAGGGCATGTAAAGCGTAGATATTTAGGTTTACTATATAGTTTTAGGCTAACTTCTAGAGTCCTCTAAGGTTAGGGTTATTATAACTAAACTTAATAATATTATAAAACGCAGGCAGTGTGCTATAGGTAGCTATATAGTATAGCAAAACCTATCTAAAGGGGCAAAACATAAGACTACTAAGAGTAGTAGTAAGAGTATCTAGGAGGTTAGTAAGGTTAGTAATTTTATTATAAATCTTATTATAAGTTTTGTTATAATCCTCTTGCTATCTAATAATATATATTAAGTAATAGCAGAGAAAGACAGAGGATATACTAATAATGCTATAGCTATAGATTAGGCATTAGAATCTGTAGGTTATATTATAAAGTCTTAGTGTAAAGAATTTAAGGATCTAGCGCTCTGCCTATAAGACTGCCTAGCCTAGTAGATAGCAGTTAATTATAGAGTTTGTATTATTAAGGGCGATTTTAGTATTTACCTAAATGTTTTAAGTAGTAAAGAGTAAGTTTATATTATAATAAATTTCTTCTAGTAGCTAAATAAGCCCTTCTACGCTAAGCTTTATAGCGTACTAGCTAAATTTATAAATAAGTTTATTAGTATAGTATTATTAGTTTATTCCTAAGTTATTATAATAGAAATACTTCTTAAGATTCTTATAGATTTGCTTAAGCTACTATAAGAGAAAGAGTTAGTAGTAGTTACTTTTAATAAGGTAAAGAATATTAGTTAAGTAGTATAATTTAAATACTATTAGTAGGTTATTACTGCTTTACTAGTTATTAGATATTATAAGCAAACCTCCTTTTTCTATAACTTTAATTAGGTTACTATGCTTATAAAGGGCAGTGTAGGTATTTTTATATAAGGTAGGGAGGTTATTTAATAAGCGGCCTAGCTCTCCTCTAGTGTAAATAGCGCTATATCTAATTATTATATAACGCGTAAGGGCTAGCGGTAAGGGTGTTATAACTTGTAAAATGCTTAAGGGAAGGTTTGTAAAGAAAGGTAATAGACTTTATATTAGGGTTATTAATAGTAAAGAATTAAAAACGTTTAGGTTATATAGCTAGTAGGAGGCGGCATAGTTATTGTTTTATTAAGGTAAAAGAAAAGTAAGTTCCTAGGCTCCTATATTTGTAATATATTATTCCGCGGCCTTATAATAAATCTAAGGTTATAAGGGGCGTGACTTCACAGCTTACACTTAGTTATTATATTTACGTAGGGTTTTATGCCCTCTAGAAGGGAATTCCTACTAGGAATATTTAAGTTTAATTCTTATAAAAGAAAAGTAATTATTTAGGATAGTAAAGCAACGTTCTTTAGTTAAGTAATTTAGTAATTATATAGCAAAATTAAGCTAAGCTCCTAGCAAAATAAAAAGAAAAGAAAAGGAAAGAAAAGGGCAAAAGTAAGAAGTAAATAGTAGTGTATAGGCTGCGAAATCCCTTAAGGGCAAGGCGGTTATTAGCGCTAAGAATAAAACTATTATAGTAAGCTAGCGCTAGCGCTACTAGTAGGAAATCTCCGTAGCCTTTTAGTAGCTAGCGCACTAGTTAGGCTAGAATTATTAGTACTAGCTAGGGACAATAACCCTACTAGGCGCTTATTACTAAGTACTAGCTTCTAGGGCGTGCTTAGCGTTTTATCTATAAAGTTATATTAGTTATAGGATATAGCAGTTTTGTAAAGGGCGTTAACCTCTAACTATAGGGTTATAATATTCTATTCTATAGTCTATAGCAAGGACACGCTAGCTTTAGTGGATTCTAGCAAACGGAGGCGCTAATTTATATTCTTTATATTTTTGCTAGTTATAGTAGTAGCCTTAGTAATTATCTCCTTAACTATCTTAGGATTATTACTTATAATACTATAGACTTTAAAAAGGAGGCAGACTCTTTTAAGTACTTAATTAAGCTAAGCCTCTTAGTTTACAAAGGCTAATAATAAGTTATTTACATATTTCTCTAGGGCTTTAAGTCTTATAGTATAGGGTTTATAAGGCGCTAACGTAATAGCATAATGTCCATGCATAAAGCGCAGGGTAGTAGCTATAAGGGGGTTTATCTTATTAGTAGTTAGGACTTTAGCTAGGTTAGATTATTACAAAAAGGCAAGGTAACTACTAAGGGTGCTATTAAGGGCACTAAATAAGGAGCAGAGTTATTTAGTAATAATAACCTCCTATACTAGTAGCTATATTATTTATTCCTTCTCCTAGCAGGAACCGCCCTCTAAATAAACATAAATAGTAGTCTTTAGGCTATCCCTAGCTATACAAACTACTAGCACCTTTAACTAACTTTTACACGCCTTTAGCTAGTTTATGGAGGAGTTAACTATAGCGTGGATTTTAATATATATAGTAATAACCTTAAGGTATAGCTAGTATAAGGGGTTATTCTTATTAATACTAAAGCTATTCTCCGCGATTTTAGCGCTAGCCTTACTAAATTCCACTCTACACATAAAAAGAGTATTAATAAAGGTCTATAGCTTTCACCCTTAGTACTTATTATTAGTATACTACTAGATAGCATAATTCCTAGTGAATTTATTATCCTTAGGAAGATCTAAGTTATTATTATTATCTAGCTACTATAGGCTACTATCCGCGCGGCTAAAGCAGTGGAAATAGAAACGTAGGTTTAACCCCTAGATATACTTAGGGATATCCTATAGTGTAATGTGTTATATATTCTATATCTTCCTGCGCTTAGGCAGGGGTTTGTAATTACTAGGCCTATTCTAGGCGTTAGTAGTGTTATCCTGCTACTTATTAGCTTAGTCTAGGGATAGGGGGTCTTCTATAATCACGCCCTCTAGGGCGAGATCCTTATAGTTAATGCTAGAACCTTTCTTATTCTTAAAGCTATAGAACTTCTTACTAAATATAGGTTATCCCTTATTATTAGCGTTAGCCTTAGAGTCTGTAATATAGATAGGTCCGCCGCTAGCTTCCTGCGCGCCCTTATTAACAGCCTCTAAGGCAGCTTATAAAGCAAGGGCTAGTAAATAAGTAGTAAGTATTATAAGATTAATTATATTAAGCAGTTTAAAGGAGCTTCTTATAAAGGGCTTAGGGATAGTAGTCTAGCTATTAGAAGGGGCTAGCCTAGGAGTGTTAGTAGATAAGGAATTAGCTATTATAAGGGGTTTAGTAAATACAGTTTATTATTACATAAGTTAGGGCGCTGCGTTAGCGGTAAGGGAAATAGCAGGCTGTGTGCTATATTATAGGAGGGCTATAAATACAAATTATACTCTTATTAAAGGGAAAAATAAAGCTATTAACAAAGGCGTGTAATAGAGGGTTTAAAGGAAAAGGAAAAAACAAAGGGCTAGGGGGGGGAAGGTTATAATATTTGCCCTAGCTAGTTAGGAAGAAAAGTAAATAGAAAGTAAGTTATTATAAAGGTATAGGAAACAGCGCAGATATCGCGATTTTCCGCTAGTAAGAGCTTCCTATATATGCCTTTATAGTGTAAGGCATAACTAGCTCGCTGCTTTAGTTAATTAGTTAGGGGGTTTTATAAGATTCCTCTTATAATGCTCCTTATCCTAATTAATAGCGTGTTTTACAAGGTATTTATTAACTATTTTGTTAGCATTAACGCGTATTTTAAACTCTAGAATCTACTAATTATCCTTTATAGTGTATCCTTTCTAACAAACTAGGAAATTAACATAAGGCTACTAGTTTCTTACGCGGAAGAAGCAAATATAGTAACTTATAATCCTCTTAATCTCCTAATAGTTTGCCTTGCCGGATCTAGTAAGGTTAACTAAAGGAGGCGGGGGTTTGTTCCTTTTAAAGGGGTCTGCCCCTTAACGTGGCTTCTAGAGATAAGCAGCTAAGACTATAGGGTAAACCCTTAAACTAGGCAGGAATTTTAACTAGTATAAAAGGGGAGATACCTTTTTAAGGACCTTATATAGTCTAGCCTACTAAGGAGACTACTTCTTCTTTAGCTTCCCTAGGAGTTTATAGCTAGAGTAAAGTCTAAGGTATACTATATCCCTTATATTAATATCTACTAGTTTATATTAGGAGTTATATCTAATCTTTACAAGGGCTGTAGCTATAGTAATAGCAAGCTTAGCCTCTCTCTAATATAGCCTGCGAAGGATAGTAATATTAGTATTCTCTAGATTAGTAATAACTTTATTTAGATTAGCAAGGAGGTTTATAATAGTAAGCGGCTTGTGGCTAAGTACTAGCTTATTTAGTAAGCGGTTAATAGAGGTAGCTATAGCATTATTAAAATAATATTATAATGTAGGTATTACTAAAATCCATAGGATATCTAGGTTTATAGCTATATAGTATTACATAGCAATAATAACTATCTAGTTCTTCTATTTAGCTACTCTATCTATCTAAGGGTAATACGCAGTAGATATAAGGAATTTAACTCTAAGCTTATAGAAAAGCATAGTCTAGATTTCTAACACAAACTTTAGATTATAGTTACTAATAATTTCTCTAGGCAGTCCCTAGTTAGCTATATACAGCGCTTTAAGAAGAAGTCCTGCCTAGTTATTAGCAGAGTACGCCTTATTTCTAAGGATAAGGATTATCTTCTTACTAAAGAGGTAATTAACTAGGCAAAGGGTGTTATAAGCGTTAAATTTATTAACCTACTATATTATATTAGTAAAGCTAACCTCTAGTATATCCGTAATAAAATCTAGGGAAATAGTGTGGAAAGGGACTAGCTTTATCTATAATAATTATAATTCCCCTAGGGCTTTAGAGCGGAGGACTACGTTCTTATAGCATATATTATAATATGTAACATAGGCCCGGATCTAGCTACTTATTTGTAGGAAACAAACTATAAATAGTTCCTTTACTATCCTTCTTATACTAAAATAATAGTGTTTATTATATATTAATTAGAGTATTATTTTCACGTAGCTCTGCAGGATATAAAGTTAGCAGGTGCCTCCTAGTAAGTAAAAATAGAGCAGTTTATTATCCTTAAGATCCCACCTATAAAGGAGGATTTTAGGCTAATTTCTATTAGCCTTCTGCTAACGTTCTTAGTATAACTAAATAAAGTTAATAATCCGGCTAAATTTTGCATTATTTGCATACCCCGCTATAATTAAGTGTCTTATCTTATTATCTATAATTATAGTAGTAGCGTGCTCCTCCTTAAAGTAAGCATAAGCGTTAAGCTTATTAAATTAACTATAGTCTATAGCCTCTTAGTAGCTAATATTAACAGGCAGCCTTAAGAGGGCGTTAGGAACTACATTTAGAACCCTAGGAACGTAGATTACGCGAAGCTTAAATTATAACAAATAATTCGCAACCTTTGCTAGCTTAAGGTTAGCTTTATTAAGGTTTATTATAGTAAGCAACGTGTGCGTAATAATCCCCTTTGCTAGTAAGTAATTTATAATAATATTTACTAGTTATAAGTTTAACTAAGCTATCTTCTATAGCTTATGCATTCCCTAGGTAATTATAGTAACCTTTGCTTTTATTAAACTATATTGCCTTTCTACTGCTAAAGTTAGCCTAGAAAGGAAGATAATTAAACAAAGCTTATTGCTACTAATATCCTTACCTAGAATACTTATGCTATCCTATTTAATAGTAAGTTAGAAGGCATATAAGCCAAATCCCTTTTTACACGCATTAACCTTAAAGAAGAAAGGTTAGTTAGGGTTATAGTACTATAAAAGGATCTTAGTATATAAAAGCCCTTAAATAGCTTTAAAAGACGCTATCTCCTGCTTAGTTAGTATAAAGGTTACCTTCTAAGCTACGCGTTTCTATGCTTGCTTTAAAGCACTAACTAGGAGCTTATTTTTCTTACAAAGCTTACAGAGAATAGCAGACTTCTTGTCCTAAAGGGGCTGTATATAAATATTAAACTATAGGACGCCTGCTCTAAGGAAACTAGCTATTTTAATAAAGGTTTCTAAGGTTACAAGCATAGTTAGTATTTAGAGATTCTTAAAGGCCTTAACATAGTTGCTTATGTTAGTAATACTATTTATATTTATAATAAATCCTAGTAACTAAATAAAGGGATACCTAATAAAGGATTTCTTTATAGTAATATATAGGTAGCTATCCTTAAGGATTTTAAATATAATCTTAAGGTGCTTTAGGTACTCCTCTAAAGTGTTAGAGAAAATAGTAATATTATTAATATATACATAAACAAAGGCATAATACTTGCGGAATAACTTATCTATAAAGCGTTGCGTGTATATAGGAGAATTCTTATATCCTTATATTATAATATAAAATATCTTAATCCTATGCTTAAAGAGAATAGCTATTCTATTCTAGTATTCCTTCTAAACTAGGAGCTAGTTAAAGAATCTAAAGGTATTAAGGAGGGAAATCTAAGCCTTTCTACAGGCATTCCCTATAATATTACCTTAGTTAGGCAGGGGATATATATTAAGAATAGTAATGCTATTTACTAGCCTTATATTAATTACTATATAACCTTTAATCTCTTTCCTAGTGTTATACTAGATAATAAAGCTAGGATAAGGGTATAGAGCTTTCTCTCCTCCCCTAAGGTAGGATACTTTACTAGCCTTATATTTTTTATTAAAGATTTTACTAAACTTCTTAAAATCCTTATAGCTAAGGTTATAAACCTAGGAGGGCTTAATCTAGTTCTGCTAGTTATTAATAAAATTAATATATATATAATCTTCCTCTAGCATAAGTATAATGCCTTAGTTATAGTATATATTATATTTATTAGTAAGTTTTATAAGCTTAGCTATAGTAATAGGGTTAATATTAGCGATTTTTACGCCGAATTTGTTTGTAATAAACAGAATATTATCTAGACAGGAGATGCTATAGGATAGGATGCCTCTGTTAACTACTTTTAGATTAAGGTTATTAGGACCCTTCTCTAGGTTATTAACTTTAATAGCAGAGAAGATATCTTCTAGTTTTAGTGCTTTAGCGTGTTCCTTATTAAGAACTATATCCTTCCTACAGAAGGCTATAAGGTTATAAATGTTCTTAATCGCGTAGTTAGAGTCCACGGAATCTATGCCTTTTAGCTAACCTAGTTGCTAGTATCTCTTAATATAAATTAGCTAGTCTGTGTGGTTAGTAATAGGCATAAATTTTAATTATTTATCTTTAAGAAGACTATTATAAATATAGTAGTTTCTTAAGTAAAAGTAATAAACACTTATCCCCTAATCTTTAAGGTCCTTCTAGTAGACTCGCAGAAGTTACGTGTAGCCTAGCGCGATAGTAATGCTATGTGTAGACATTACCTTTCTTGTTAAAACCTTGCGGGCAGGACAAAAGATCCTTACTTATATAATTATATTATAGACAGAGTAGAAAACTACCTTTAAATTCACAAAATTAATCTTAACGCTATAGTTATGTATAAACTTTATACTAATTAGTAGTTTTAGGGCAAGCTTCTTTATTATCTTAGCCTTTATAGTAAAGTAGCTAGAAACTACCTTGCCTTTAGCTTTGCCTTTAATATAAAAATCGAAAGTTATAGTCTTAGTAATAAAGAACAAGGATTTCATACTATTTACTAGTTTAGGCGTCTGTTTCTCCTATTTTATGTTGCGGCCGTGTTACTAGAGCTATTCCTTGTTTATAAGTATAAATAAAGTGCTAGTATTTATACATACCTTATAGTCTTTCCCTTAGTTATTAAAGCAAAGGGGAATCTTAAGGTATATAATGCTTTTTTTCTTACTAGTAACTTCTAGCTAATAAGGGCGGGAGACTGCCTTAATTACCTAGCTATTTATAAGCCCTAAGGAGGTCTTAGCTTTTGGCTTTGTAAGTAAGGCAGGGATATTTACATAGAAGGCGTCTATAAAGTATAAGTTCTCTTTATTACTACTATTACTATTAACTCCTTGTTTAATAACATAAAACCTAGATACCTTAAGGTAAGCCTCTTAGGCTTTAATATTAAAGTAGTTATAAACTTTAATATAATTTGTAGGATCTCCCTCTCCCCCTTTTAGGGCCTATATCCTAAATATCCTAGGGCAGCATTCCTATTAGTTATAGGGGCAGGGAGGTAAAGACATGTATTAGCAGAATTCCCTACGTGCTTTAGTTAATTCTACTAGCTTATTATCTATCCTAGTAGCAGGCTTATCTTTGCTATTAATATCCTTAAACTACTATAGCTTACGTTTATTACCTCTATATAAGGGGTCTTTTCTAAAGGGCAGAAAGTAGCCTTAATAGCAAGTATTATTATACCTACTTCCTAGGTAATAGTGTTGCTCTTAGCTAGGGGAGAAGTAATATTACTCTTAGCTAGGCAAAAAATAATAATATTTAGGTCGCCCCTATCTCTAGGGGCTATAACTATTCTCTTAGTGGTTATAGCAGCTAGGAGGTTAATTCTAATAAGTATTAATACTAGGTTTTGCAAAGTCCTTCCTATTAGAGTCTAGGTTAGTTACGTAATATACAGAATTCGCGGTCTTGCCCTTATTAATATATTAGTAAGCCTCGCCTTTAAGAAGGAAATCCCTTAAGTCTTACTACTTACTATTAATAAGTTTAATATAAGTATTCTTATAGTTAGTTTTTACTAAAGTTAGGTAGAGTTACTAGAGTTTAGCGCAAAGCTTATAGCGTAAGCATATTAGTAACTAGAGGTTACTAGATTCTCTATTTGCTTTAGAATAGTAGAAGACTTTTATAGTAAAGTCTTATAATAAGGCGTTAGATAAGATGTTTTCCTAGGTGAATTTAGCTTAATTAAGCTATATAATAGCATCCTAGATCTTAATACTAAATTCCGCCTTAAGTATAGCAAAGATATTATTAAGACTACTAAAGATAGTAGCCTTCTTCTTATTATTAAGGTATTACTAGTACTAAATTAGCATAGTATTACAGAAGAGATGTTAGATTTAGCTTTAGATCTATTCCTAATAGTTAGGTCTAGCGTAACTATAGTAGTCTTTAATAGCTTAGATCTAGAGGTCTATATTACTAAAGATAGTGGCCTTGCCTTTATGTGTAATAGCCTTGCTATTAATCTTAGCAGGGTCTGTCTTTAGTTATAGGTATTTAATATTACTAAGTTTCTATAAAAGGTCTAACAGCTAGTTAGAGGCTATGCTAGAGTAGGTCTTAGCAGACTAGCTATAGGGTTAGTTATTTATTCTATAAGGCACTATAAGTAAGTGTATATAACTTATACTATAAGCAAGGTATTGTGTAGGTAGTGTAATAATGTTATCCTTATGTGATTCTGCTTTGCAAAATTTAGATTATATATAAGTCCCTTAGTTATAAGAGGAATCTACTCTTTGTAGGCCTATACTATCTAATCTTCTAGTGTTTGCCCTAGCGTTAGATGTAGCAAAGAATATAGCAAGTTATCTAGCGTTAGACATAAAGCCCTACTTATTTAAAGTAATAAGTAGCTAGGCTAATTTTGCTAGGAGTTACGGTTATTTAGCTAGAGTCTGCTTTACAAGGAAAGTAGTAGTTATTATTTTAATAGTTTAGTTAAGGGCTTTTACTTACTAGTAGTAGAATTCCTTAAGGCTTGCTTAGTAGTGCTGCTATATATAGAGTATTAGTTACTAGATATGTTTAATATTACTAAGCTAATGCTACTTTCCTTAGGCATTAGCGCTTATAGCTAGGAAAGTTAGCTTAGGAGGGTGTCCCTTATACTAAGGGGGTAATTATCTCTTATTTTAGTTAAATCCTACTAAGCTTGCTAGAATAGTAAATATAACTGTTAGATTTTTAGTAATTTAGTGTAAGGCTAGGAGTCCTAGGGGTGTTCCTATATTAGAATTAGCGCTGTAATAGGGGCCTTCCTACAAGGAGAGGGTGTTATCCTTAGTTATTAGTGTGTTAAGATTTAGGGTCTCTAGCTATTCCTTTATTTAGTTATCTAAGTTATTCCCTATAGGTTTATTATCTTTAAGCATTATAAAGGTTCCTATTCTAAGGCTATCTTTAGCAGGTACTAGGCTAGGTTTAGCTAGTAAGATAGTAAGCTTTAGCGGAGAGATTATTACTAGATTTAAAGTTGTGTCTAAAAAATTAAGCAGACTATTAGATTTAGCGGTTTTAATAGTCTTTTTTACAGTCCTTTACTCCAAAGCAACTACTAGTAGGTCTATAGGATTCTAGTAAGCTAGCTATAGTATAATAATAAGTTTAGGTTATAGCTAAAGTTGCCTGTTAAGATACTAGTATCTCGCGAGAGCTTTAAGGGTTTTAGCATCCTTTTTTAATATAAGAGGTTAGTTCTTAGCGTAGACTTTAGGGTATTCTTAGTAGAAAGCCTAGAGTTAGTATACTTATTATATCTGTCTTTCTAATATAAAGCTTTTAATATAAAGGAGAGAACTAATGCGCTAATCTTATAGGTTTCCTTTAGTTATTAACATAGAAATTATAGTTTCTCGCAGAGCGCCTAGGGCGGATAAAAGAAACAGCAATTACTACTACTTATTATGTATTAGTTCCCTTACGTATAAGGGGGAAGTCTACTAATTAGGTAAGACTTTATTATAAAGGTTATAAAGGGTGTTATACCTTATACCTTAGTTATAATAAGTGCTGAAGTGTACGTAGTGTGTGTGTAAGTGTATATTTAATTATTTCTACCTAAGTCTAGCTAAATCCCTCCTTTATAGTGAGGGTACCCACGTATTTGTGGAGGTCCCTTCTAGACCGTAACAATAGGTCTTTATATAAGTTTAGTGCTTTCTTTAGTAACTTTACTATTATTATATATTAAGTTATAAGTTTAAACTATAATAACTTTCTTAATTTAATAGTTTAATATAAATAAAAAAATTAAAATTATTATAAATAAGTTAGGGATATTAAAGTAAAAGATTAAGAAAGTTATAGCTTATTTAAAGGTATATAGTAATAAGTAATAGTCTTAATTCTTACCCCTTTTTATTTAATTTAGTTAGGGGTTTATACTTATATAATTATAAGTATTATATACCTTTAGGTCTTCGCTATAAGTCTAGCGGTTATACGCGGCAAATAACCTTATTATATAACGCGAGTCTAACAGAAGCTCGCTTGTGCAAATAGACCTTATTAGCCTAAGGCAACCTCGTGGCTTTCTAGTCCTAACACTAATGCGGGTGCGTATTAGTAGTTATATGCACCTCGCCTTGCGCGTAGGGCTTACGCATAAGGATAGGGGGGTATCTATAGTAAGGGTATAAAGGGGGTATAATAGAGTCTTTATATTACCTTTCCTTCCTTTCTTTTTATATCTTTTAATAGTATTCTAATACCTATTAGTAGTAGTAATAAGGCTAGTTTATAATATTTAAAAGATATCCTTTAGCTTTATATTTCTTTTAGCTACTAAAATATATTAATATACTTTTAAATATAAACACAAATACATAGGCTAATAAACCTACTTCTCTAATAGTAGAAAATATAATAGTAATTCTTAACTATATTAATATAACCCTAACTATATAAGGTAATACCCTTATAGCTATATAATAGTGCCTTAATACTATATAGGAGTAGGAAGACACTATTATAGTAGTAATTTAGGCTATATAGGCCGCTGCTAACTATATAATTTAATTTACTACTACTACTACCTTAGCTATATCCCTTCCCTTGCCTACTAATATAACCCCCCCTTCTAGGGTAACTAACCTTCCTTTACCTTCTACTACGCTCCTAGTCTACTATAAGCTAATTCTAATAAGCTCTTTTTATAATAGTAAATAATTTACTTTTAATACCTAGCGCTTCTTTATAATATATAAGCTATAAGTAAATTATAACTTTATTAGTTTTACTATAAACTAGTAAATATTTATTTACTAAAATCTCTTATTTTTTATTTAAGCTAAGGTTACCTTATTCTTTAAGAAGGGTAATTTTATTTATTATAACCTAGCTGCTTTTCTAGACTATTTTTCTAAGCTTTACTCTAACCCTTATTATTATAAAATAGCCCTTACTAAACTTAACTAAATAAAGTAGGCTAGTAATAAATTCTTCTTTACTTTTTTTATTTGCTTTAAGTAAAAACTCTCCTTTACTAGTAGTATAAGCTAGGATAATAAGGTTTATCTTACTAAGCTATACTATACGCTTAATAAGCAAATATATAGTATATATATTAGCTATAGCATCTCCTATAATAACTATAATACTATTATAAAATAGTACTATACTATTACACTAGACCTTAAGACCTTTATACTTAAGAATTAATTTTATACTAAGTATTAAATAAATCCTTTAGCCTAGTATTATTATACTACTAACTATAAGGAGGATATAGCTATACTTAGGGTAAATATTATAAGGACCTAAGGTAAGGGCAAGAAGAAAAAAAAGCTAAAGGCTAAGAATATGCCCTTACCCTTTGCTTAGGCATAAGCTAAGTAAGTAACTAACTAGGAGATAGTATATTACTAAGAGTCTAGTGCTTGCTTACGCTATAAAGAAATAAGTTATATAGCTTATAACTACTCCCTCCTTCCTTCTTTTTAGCCTAAGGTCTATATTTAGCAGGCTATTACTAAGGCTAATAACTATAAGTATAAGAAGGAGGAGCGCGTCGGATGCTAAGTAGGACCGCTCCTCGGCCTGCCAGACCCTCGCCGCTCTCCTTGCTTTGTTCTCGGCCACCACCTTATTAATATCTATGTCTTAGTGCTAGCCCTTATTATAGGCAAATATTACTACTGCCTTAAGTAAGTTAGTAATTTATTATTATACTACTAGGTTCTTATAGTATAAGAAGATTTCCTTCTTATAAAAAGTAATATTCTTATAATATAAGGCTATTTTCTCTTAGCGCTAAGCTAAGTTACTTATAAAGAGAAGTAGGACTAGGGTAGCTAAGGCTATAGCACTCTCTTAATTAATTACTTATATAGCCTTATTTTATAAGGTATTATAATATACTTATTATATATAAAATTAATAAATAGCATAGGACCTAAATAGGGTTAGTTCTAGTAGTATAAGGGACTTATATTAAGAGCTAGACTATTTTTTAGTTACTTTCTTAACTTTAGTAGCTTAGTAACTATAGTATTATATATAATATCTTACTTTAACTAGTCTAGTTAAGCACTGCTTAGGATAAGTTATAAAGATAAAGAAAATACTTACTTAATAATATTTTTTACTACTATAAGTATATTTATAGTAAGAGCTACTAGGTCCTAGATAAATTAGCGCTAGACCTATAGGGGATAATATTAGGATACTTACCTAGCTATATATAATACTAGGTATTAGGATCTTTATAATAATAAAAATATAAAAAATATAAATACTTATTATTTAGCCTATGTTAAGGTAGGGTTAGTATTAAAGGAGGTAGGGGACTATAACTTAATAAAACTTACCTTTTATATAAGTATTAGATTAATTTTTAGTATATTTATATAATAAATTTAGAAGGAAGTAATATAAGAGGGGTAAGGGGCTAGACTAGGGCTAAAAGAGTTTATAACTTACTAAAAAACTACTAATATTAATAAGAAGGGAAAAGGGGTTAAAAATAGTAAGGGAACCTCCCCCTCTTATACCTAGAGGGGGGGACTAGCTAAATTAGCTAAATTACTTAATTACTTACTAGATTACTTGCTTTAACCTAAAGAGGAAATTAATAATAATTTACTAATTATATAAGGCTATTTACAGGCCCTAGACTAAACCCCCTACTTAGCTACTACTAAACCCTACTAAAACCTCCTAATTATACTAATTTTTCTAGACACACCCCTAATTTTTTATTTACTTACCTTACTTTCTTATTTATTTACTTTTACTAGTACCTAGTAACACTATAAGGCTAAGCTACTAATACCTACTATTACCTAGGTAGGTAATAACTAATTATAAGTCCCCTATAAACCTAAACCTAGACTTTTTTTAGGGTAATTTTACCTTTTATATATATTTCTAGTAACTACTACTAGAACTTAGCTAGTAAGTAGCGCACTCTTTTTTATAATTAGGACCTTAGCAGACCTAATAAGGTCTGTGCGTAGCCTAATAAGCGTATATAGGTTTTCCTCCTTACACTAGGGTTTTTCCTATATAGATTAGTAGTAGAAGTTCTAGATATTAGCCCCCTAGGGAGCTAACTAGTGTACTATAATAATAATAATAATAAGAAGGAGGAGGAGAATAGGATAGGAAAAGACTAGCCCCTATAGTAAGTCTTACGCGGGGGCTTCTAGGCTCTGTTGCATAGCAGACTTAGGGTTAGAAGGAGGTAGAGTTAATAAAGTATAATAAAATTTAT
Organism: Claviceps citrina; assembly: GCA_018360365.1. Classification (NCBI taxonomy): domain Eukaryota; kingdom Fungi; phylum Ascomycota; class Sordariomycetes; order Hypocreales; family Clavicipitaceae; genus Claviceps; species Claviceps citrina. Next base: position 3,811 of record SRQA01000418.1, on the reverse strand, counting down.
AAATATATAAATTACTTAGCATTCTCTATTTCTATTCTTTTTAACTTATCCTTCTTTATAAACACCTTAATTAACTATAGCTATAAGTGCTATAATACTATTAGTAAGTTTGCTACATAATAGCTAGGCCTTAAGCTTATCTAGCTGCCTTTAAGGCGCTAGGTAAGGACTATTATTAAGGTTTAATAGTAGGGATAATAAGCACTTAAGAGGGAGTTTAGTATTACTTACCTTGCCTATGCTATAATTAATATTAATAGCTAGTAGTTATTTATCTACCTTTATATAATCCTAGGCCTTGCCTAAAATATAATCTTTAGCCTACTATAAATAAAATACTATAATATTACCTTTTATACTACTTAGTAAGAGCTAATAATAAGCATAGTAGAAGGCCTTATAATATAGGAGTTCTTAAGTTACGCCTAAAGCAAGGCTATATAGAATATAATAAGGTTTGCCTTTATAGCTATAGCTAAGTAAGCTTACTACCTTTAGGATATAACTATTTAGTTTATAGGCACTAGCTTATATAAGTTAATATTTATCCTTTAGGTTACTATACCTAAGTTATAGCTTAAGGACCCTTATATAGCCCTACTAGCTAAGCTTTATAACTTTACTAATCTCTTTAATAAGTCTAAGGTAAACACTCTCCTACCTTATTATAGCACCTTAGACTACTATATTTGTTTTTATAAGTCTCCTAATAGGTCCCTCCCCTCTCTCCCTTAGGGCTTATTATACTTTATACCTTAGGACTAGTTACTTAAACTCTAATAGTAGCTTATAAAGCTCTTAGATAAGGAATAAATTTAAGCTAGCTTTTTTTTAGTAGCTACTTTAGTTCTCTTAGTTAAGAAGGCTAGTAAGGGCTAGTAGTTTTATATAAATTACTATACTTTTAATAAGATTATAAAGTAAAACTATTACTTATTACTTTTTATTAAAGAAACCCTTTACTCTTTAGCTTATATATAATAGTTTACTAAGGTAAATATTTAGGCAGCTTTTTATAAGCTATAGGTTACTAAGGGGGACAAGGCTTTTATAGTATTCTAAATATAGTTTAGGCTATTTAAGTAGCTTATCTACCCCTTTAGCCTAGTAGGTATGCCTGCTACTTTCTAGTGTTATATTAATAACGCCCTTAGTAATGCCCTTAGTAACTTTATTATAGTATACTTAAATAATATTTTAGTTTATTTTAGTAGCTTAAGGTATAATTATTTACAGAAGGTTTATATAGTTTTTAGCTACCTATAAATAGTAGGCCTTTACCTTAACCTTAATAAGTCTGTCTTTACTACCTAATAGGTTTACTACCTTAGGTATATTATTATAGTAGGCAAGAGTATATACCCTAACCCTACTAAGGTCTAGGCTATTTAGGACTAGGCAGCCCTAATAAAGCTATAGGGTATACATAGCTTCCTTAGTTTTATAAATTTTTACTATAACTTTATTCTAAATTTCTCTTAAGTTACTAACCCCCTTTATAATCTTATAAAGAAAGGCATCCCCTTTATCTAGGGGTAGTAAAAGGCCTATACTTTTAATAAGCTTAAGCACCTCTTTATCTTAAACCTAATCCTAGCTTAATAAGACCCTAACTAGGATATAATAGTTAAGGCAAACTACTCTAGTATTACTCTTAGTAGCTACCTTCTTTAGCTTTAAATAAATAGTATTTAGTACCCTATTACCTACTACTTAGCCTAGCTAACCTTCTCTTAGTAAAACTATACTATTTATAATAAGAAGCTCCTAGCTATTATCTCTTACTTTAAGGTATAGTTAGCTAAGCTTTAGGGTATCTTTAAGCCCTTTATTATTTATACTAATTATAAAAGCCTTAAGTACTTTATAACCCCTAAAATTATAACTAAGTATTAGGCTTACTAAGCTAAGACACTCTTATAGTATTATTACTACCTATAGTACTAACCTATATAGTATTAGTAGTATACTAATATACTTTTCTAATAAGGCTAGGATAAGGTAGGGCTAACCTTATAATATAGCTACCTTTTTTAACCTTTATTTATCTAGGCTATTTCTATAAGTAACCCTAATCTCTTTAGTACTAATATAGCGCTACTATCTAGTAACTAAGTCTTTTTCTCTTCCTACCTTTAGGTACTTTAAAATATAATAATTACTTATAATATAGTATACTACTATTACCTTACTACTATTTATAAAAATATATAATAATTCCCTATAAAGGCTAAAATAAAAAAGTAAATTATAAACTATAGTATTAGTGCTTATAAGGTGCTTTAGTTTTATAGCTAGATATAGGTGCCTTAATAAAAGCTATTAATAACTACTCTTATCTAGAAGTGTTATAAGTTACTAGTAGTAGGCTATCTAGGTTATAACACTACCTTCTAGACCCTTTAGTAATAGTTTTACTAGGCAGGCATATCTTAGGATATTGCTTACTATATTTAGAATTATTATTATTATAGTAATTATAAGAGCTACTAGTAGTAGTAGGGCCTCCTAAAACCCTTTCTTATTCCTAACTACTTCTAGTCCTAAATCTTAGTTAACTTTATAATAGGCTTACTTATATATAGGCTAGCTAATTCCTTCTTTCTTATAGTAATTATAAACTACCTTTCTAAGTTTATTTAGCTTAAGGCTATACTTAGTATCTTTACTAAGGTATATATAAAAAGGTTTAAGATATACTAGTAGTAGTTCTATAGGTTCCTTACCTTTATTATTACTAACTATAGCTTAGACTAGCTAAGTAAGTTCTAGACTACCTTATACTTAATTATTAAGACTAAATAGTTACTTTTTACCTCCTACTACCCCTAGACTAATAGGGGTATAAAGTAAGCTAACTAAAAGGTATAGGCTATTCTATATTTTTATATTTCCTTCTTATAGTTTAATTAGCCTAAGCACCTAGTAGTATACTAGCTTATGCTTAATAATTAGGCTTTCTTTATTACTAGCTTTAGTTTAAACTAGCTACTTTATAAATATAATATTAATTTAGTTTAGGTTCCTATAAACCTTACTCCTAGTGCTATTATAAGCGTAGGGTAGGTAGCCTAGTTTACCTTATAACTTTAGGAGGCTTTTAAGCTAGCCTAGGTAGCTATTACCTTTACTTAGTAATAATAATAAAATAGTATAGCTACCTTTTATTACCTTATAAAGTAGTTTTAGGTTAGAAACTAAGTATAGCTCTCCCTTTACTATATTAAAACTAACTACCCCTTTAAGAAGCTAGACTAAGTAGTAGCTAAGTATTATATTATAGCTATTCTTATATTACTAATAGTTTATCTTAATATACCTTAGGGTATTTACCTTATTTTTTATATTAACCTTATTAAGTATACTACTACTAATTTACTCCCTAGCTAGCCTTAGTATAATATATACCTAGGGCTTGTATAAGTATAAAATAATAAGAATAATAAGCTTTATAAGAAATACTAGGTTAAGAAGGTACTAGTAGCTTATAACACACAGGGCTATAAGCACTATTAGGATATTCTTATTAAATAAGTAAAATACTTAATACTAATATAAGAGCTACTTAAAAACCTAGTAAATATATAGGCCCTAGTAAACTATAAGGTAAAATAAGGTAATATATAGTATAATAATAGTCTTTAGTAGGTTTTTAAATAAGGTTCTCTTATAAAGCTATATATATTTATTACTTAAGGCCTAACTTACCTTAAATTAGTTTTCTTTCCCCTTTTTTTTACTTACTTTTTTTTTTTTTTTACTTTAGTAAACCTTATATTAGTTACTAGGTAACTTTAGGGGTAGCTTATTA
>SRQA01000417.1:0-23267 GCA_018360365.1 Claviceps citrina | reverse complement strand
CCCCCCCCCCCCCCCCCCCCCGCGCAGTCGGCCACCACGGCCGCCGGACCGGGCTCATGCGCGCCGTTGATTGGCCGGCGAGTGGGTAAAACCCCCCATTGCCGGTTATTCCCCGCATCCGTCGCTCGTGCAACACAACGCTTCTGCATGGATGGGTCATGTTTTTTTTTTGCTTCTTTGCTTGAGACAATAGGAAATCCGATCTGGCATGTCCCATGTGCCAGGCCACTGTTCTCCGACCGGTAGCCCGTTGGTTGCCGGGGCGGAGTTGGGAAACCAAACGAACGCTTCCGCATTAGGCAGTCCTGACCGTCCGCCAGCCAATGGAAGGCAGCCCTGCGGCGCCTTGCAGCGCCTTGCAGGAGCGCAGGGTCCCGCTTACGATCCCCGGCCGCATCAGCACGCGCCCGCTGGCGGCTGCACAAGAAGGAAAAAGAAAACCAACCTCCAACATGCCACCTCGGAAAATCCTTTCCCTGTGCGTGGGCGAGCCTAGCAAAAGTGGCATTTTTCGTGGCTGAAAACACCACGGTCCTCCAACCTTCCCTCCTTGCCCTACCCCACCCCACACCTGGAGGCCAGCGGCCTCTCTTCCAAGTTTCTCCCCCTCCTTTCCGAAAGCCACCGCCTGGTCACTGGCAGCGATCGACGCCTTCTGAGGCTTGCTTACCAAGCGGGAGTGGGGTTCTTCTTTTCTTTTTCTTTTTCTTTTCTTTTTTTTTTATGTAAGTTAGTTTTTTGGTCCGACGCTTCCGGTTGCACGAAGTTCACGAACACAGAAAGTTGGGGGGGGATTGAAACATTGTGCAGAACCCGTGTTCATATTCCCTCCCGCCCAGACACTCGTTGAAGATTGTGTCATTTTGCTTGCGCGACAAGGTGCTACGCTCCGACTTCTCTGGCTTTATCTTTGTCCTCGTCCATCGTTTGTCGCGCATGTCCTGCTGGAAAGGCAGGAAAGGAAAGAAAAATAAGTAGAGGAGAAGAAAGCAGAAGTAAACCAACAAAAAAAAAAAGAAGAGGAGAAAAAAAAAAAAGAAGAAGAAGAAAAAAAAGAACTCCAACAAAAACAACAAGTTACATCTCTGTCTATTTCTTATGTCTTGGCCTCTGTCTGAGCAACCCTCCAGCAAAAGCTCCGCACCGTCATCGACCCCAGCGCGGCAACACACCAGGCCAGTGCCGCACCTCTTCTGAGACACGCTCCGAGACAGCCTCCTCGTCCTCGTCCTCGTTCTCGTCCTCGTCCTCGTCCTCGTTGTCGTCTCCGGCGCATCCCGCGAGACATCTCACCTCCCTCTTCCCCTAACCAACCCCGAACCCCGGCGACGAATCCGGAGAGCCGTGCCGGCCGCGTACAGCCCTCCCGTATAAAATGCATCTTCGTCCGTGCCGGCCGCCCAAAACGAAAACATGAAACTCGAGAGCGGCCCAACATCCAGTCTTCATCTCGCCCAGCACCTCTCTCCTTTTCCCCTCTTTCCCACCATCTCACCCCGGGCTCAATGCCAGTCCTCGTCCCGCACATTCGTCGGCGTCAAGCACCCCCGCACGGGGCATCAACCCGCGCGCCCGGTCGATCGGCCCGGCCGTCGCGCAGGGCTTCCTTCGTCGGCTGCCACTGGCTCCTACTAGCTGGGGCCCCTCTCGGGCGCCCTGCTCTCCTTTTGCCGTCTCCTCCGTCTCCAAGTGGCTCGAGTAAGTACCGGAGCGCTAATCCCGGCCGGAGCAGGAACCGTGACCATGTCAAGCGGCAGGCGCAATGGCGAGGCGCTCTCCCAGTGAGAGCGAGCGACGGGACTTTGCCGGCTCATCCTGCTGTTGTCCCCGAGGCCAGGGGCGAGAGTTTCCCGCCGGAGAGGCGCTGCGCAGACGCTCCGGACGTGGGAACACGAATGGGCCTTGACGGCCTCGTCTCTTTCTCCCATCTCTCTCTCTGGTTTGAACCGTTTTTTTTTTCCCTCTTCTCATTTTGCTGGATTCTTTGATCAGGTAGGGCGTGCTTGGTATGAAAACGGTCAAGGAGATGCTTCCAAGACGAGCACGGCGTGCATGAACGTCTCGCATGACAGGACTTTGGATTTTCAACGCTTCAAGCAATTGGCTTGATTTTTGGGGGGAAATCTTGTTTTCATGAGCTACAGAAAGTACCATTAACGCTTTTTCATGTACATACTAGTGAACAAGGCCACTTCTTGAAATGACCTGGCATCCTCCCAAAAAATAGCTTACTGAAACCGCTTTTCCCCGTCACAATATCCGCCCTACCATGGAATATGTCCCGTTTTTGTTGTTCCATGACAGAAAATTCAAGAGTTAAAAGTATAATTCACACATGGAAAACAATAATGATGAAAGAAAAATCACCGCCCACCGTCAAGCTCCACCATGGAAGAGAGCAGCCAGCGTCAAGAGCCCACCGTCTCCAGGTTTTGCACAAAATTCACCGCTTCCTTGTTGATATACTCCTGTATCAGCTCACAATTGCAGTGGGTGTGCTGAAGGATCTGCATCTTGAGCGCGAGGATCTCGCTGGTGAGCGAGTCCAGCACGCTGCGCAAGTTGCGGTTCGCATCTTCTATGCTGTACTCTTCCGACTCGAGCTGGGCAATCTCGTTGCGCTTGCGTGCCCGGAACTTATTGGATGCCATGCGGCTTCTCTCCTGGTAGACGTCGTCCTTGTCCCGGCTGGACGAGTCGTCCGCAGAGGACTTGTCGGAGCAAGTCGACGACTTTGATCGACGCGTGCGCGCGCGTTTCATGCTTGGCTGATCGAGAAGCTCGGCCTTGACGAAAGAAAGCTTCACCGATCGCCTGCGTTTCAGCGAGTTCGCCGGCTTGGGCTCGTCCGGAACGGTCATGGGAAAAAGTGCGGGCGCTTCTTCCGTTGCAGGTGATGTGAACATGGGGGTCTCAGGATTGTTCATGTACATCCATTGTATTGCCTCTTGAGCTGGATATAGGCCACATTCGCTTTTCAACGGAAGCGGGAAGGCTGGATGCGGACTGCGAGCTTGTGTATGGTTGAACCATGGATCAACTTGCCAGAACGAGTAGTCCTCCAGGGATTCTTCGGGAAAGTAGCTGTCGTCATGTTGACTCATAGACATGGATTCCATGATACGTGATAACCGTCTTTCTGTTGCAGGCGTGTATGTTTCTACAAAGGCAAGTGAATTCAAAGACGAGGCAGAAATCACCAAGTAGTAGCCATAAGAGCCAGAGACGAGACGAGCGTCTACAAAGGCTTCGCAACCCTAAGCCCGGGGGGATAGGGGGAAGGGGGAAGGGGAAAAGGGGGGAAATAAGAACAAACGTCTCCATAAATAACCGTTGAAGCTTCGCACAGACCCAGGCACATTCGGGCCATCTTGACAGTGGCAGGTTGAAGCACGCCTTGTTGTTATCAGCAAGCCCCTTACATGGTTGCCCGCTCAATAAAGTGACCGAACGGGCTCTTCTCGATGGGTCACTAGGGAAGGAGGCTTTGGGCTGATGGTGATGGTGTGCAACAGAACGCCAGCCACATCTAGACTAAAAACCATGTGGCACTTTGGGCCCTGTGCCATTCCCCGCTTCGCCCCAGACTTGTATTCTCGTGCCGAATCTTTAGCTTCCTTGCCGAGAAATCAGAGCATATCGTACGGGGGCGAAGAAGGCGAATCCCGAGCGTGCCCCCAATATATTGTGACACCAGACACTTGGCATATGCCGCTCCTTCGGCTCTCACATTGCCTGCGTTTCCCGTTGCACACAAGGGACTGGTAGAAGCGCCACTCTGGTTCATGCAGTCTCTAGGACCGCCGGAAAAACATTGTGCTTGGTTCCTCACAGGTGCGGTACGGCTCGATAACCAATCGCGTGGGCCCGATGAGTCTAATCCAACCTTCTGATTCGGCTCCAAGTAAATCATCGGCTAATCAGATGGCAGATGGCACGGTTTCATCATGGCAGGTTGACCGAGGTGCATGTCGAACCAACGGCCGTGGCGATTGTTGCCGTCGACAGTCAGAAGTCCGTTTTCGAGAGGGTGGCATGCGCCATCAAAGCGCCATCGAGGGGCGCGCGACAAGCCAAGAATCGCGCAGCTGCAGCGACCAAATGCTAGCAAGGTACCAGGTATCGATCATGGGATTCATGGCGAGTTGCCGACAGCCGATTAGATTCAACGGAATCTGCCCTCTCGCTGAGGGTTTGGGCCGACGAACTCATTTCATGACCTAGACTGGCAATGATTCACCAGACAACCAGAGAATACAGCGCGGAAGTCTTTGTACTAGGCGCTTCGATCGTGATGCAAAATCCAAGTCTCGACCTGGCAACGTGTTGCTTGTCTCTTTTTGGCTGTCAAGCCATTGCGCGACCAGCCTCCTGCCAGGTCCCTTTGTTAGTGACAATGGATCCATTTCGAGTTAGAAAAGGCATCGAAACAGAAACCGCCATTGCCAGCCCCCCCCTTTTCGCTCATGCCCAGGAAAAGGGCCAACCCGCGACTCGGAATTGCACTTGAATTCGCTTGGCATGCGGCTGCGGGCGCGAACCGTTCGTGTTGTCAACTTGTCAGAAACGTCCGAAAGCCACGGGTTGTAGTGCCTAACCCGATGAGGAAGAGAAGGAAGAGGTGAGGCCGGCACAAAGCCTAGTCATCATGATTTGTCTGCGAATACGCTGTTGGTCAGATTGTGGTGATGTCGGAGTTTCGCAATATTGGTTCCTGACCTGTCACGTTTGGTCACATTTGGAAGATCAAGATGGGCCATTTCAGGGTTTTTCCACCAGATGGCGGAGAGCCCCGACTCCCGGGCCTGGACAAAACGTCCGCATGATTCGACGTCAGGTTCGGGTCGAAAGAGAAGCAAAAAGGCACACGGAGACGAGAATTGGCCAAGGCGCGAGGGTGCAGCAGCGGGTCTACAGGAGCTCCTTCCCGCCAGGACAAGACACCTACCCGCGGGTAGGTCTCCAACGGATGATCTGGACGCCGAGCCCTGCCCAGGTCATGCCAAAGCGATGATGCAGTAGCTGCCAACCGCGTCATCGTATTCTGCTGGGGACGGGCTGCAGCCTGCATGCAATTTTCACCCCCTTGTCCCCCCCACCCGTCTGACGACCTCCTCCTGGCTGGACAGTGGACACCCCGCATCCATCGAGTTGTGACTTGTAGGACGACTCACGAGAGACGAGACGTCTGCGAGTCGCGACGACTCACGAGAATGTCTGGTGTCTGCGCGTCAGGATTCAAATGCAGCTCGCATCAAATCAACTGGAATGGGTTGTACCCCGCTTCCCACGAAGCCAATACATGGCCTCAACGGCCCCGCAGCCCCGCAGCCCCGCAGCCCCGCCTGTGTTAGGTCCTCGTAGAGTCGTCACCTCCACCAACGTGGTCCGTAGACCAGCAGTGCCAGCACTGAGCAGTGAGCAGCGAGCTGTCAGCTGCCAACCAACTGCCAGCTGTAAAAGTCCTAGCGCGCGCGCCCTTATAGTAGTAGAGTATAGATTGTATGCATGTGCACCCACCAAGCGCTTCCGAACTGGGCGAATCCCGAACACCGAGTTTCCTCCTAAGCCCTGCCATTTGTCCCAGGCCAGTGAGGCCACGCTCACCGAGCATCCGTCCGCACATAACTCGGCAGCTACTGGCTGGCTGGCAGCTGGCAGCTGCACGGCAGCAAACGGTGCAGCAAGTCCGGACACTTAAGTGGGTTGCACCGACAGGCGGCATGTCGGAGGGAGGAGCGATGGGAACCCCAGTCATCAAATAGGAAGAATAGAAAGGTCGATGGGCGACAGAGCAAAGCCAAGGCAAAAATAAGGCATCGCAGGGCGGGGAGGGGTAAGGCACCGAATGCGGCCAGAAAGATGCCTGGTGGTCATGTTGAAAACGTCGCTCGCCAGCTCGGCGAGGGGAACATAAATATCCAGTCGCATCTTCGACACTCTGCCAGGCAGTCCATAACACACAATCTCTCTCTCTCTCTCTCTCCTCCTCTCTATCTGTTCACACTGCAACAGCTGCGAAAATGGTATCTCTTCCCCATCCGTCCCTCGTTTCCTCTCCCCTCGGGCTGGCATGTCTCGTTTTCGACTCGTTCTGCTGCACCAGCTCGTTTTCGCCCTGATCGGAGCTGCGCGCGTAGCAAACAGTTCATTTGTGTTGTAAAAGAGGTCGCCCGGCCGCGCTTCTTGCTATGAATTCGTGCGCTGACACCTCGTGTGAAAAGGTCAAAGTTCTTATGGTTCTCTACGACGGTGGCCAGCACGCCAAGGATGTAAGTGCCAATTGCTCATCCTTTGCGCTTTGATCAAAAGGAAAAAGAACAGGGAAAAGGGAAAAGGGAAAGTGGGGGGGGGGTTCTCCGGATCAGACTACTGAGATGAACCAATTCACAACTCTGGAACTACGCTAATGCGGCCCAAATGGCCTTCTTTCTTAGGTTCCTGAGCTGCTGGGCACCACTGAGAATGAGCTCGGCCTGCGAAAGTGGTTAGAGGACCAGGGCCATACCCTGGTGACTACGTCAGACAAGGAGGGCGAGAACTCCAAATTCGAGCAAGAACTTGTCGATGCCGAAATCATCATCACGACTCCGTAAGCGCAAGCCTAGAAGCTTTATCTGTTCAGAGAAAAGAAAGAAGGAGAAGAAGAAGAGATGGAGGGAAAACTTCCGCCACTTTGCTAACATGAATCCAAGATTCCATCCTGGTTATCTGACCGAAAAGCGTCTGGCCAAGGCCAAGAAACTCAAGCTCGCCATCACTGCCGGCATCGGCTCCGACCACGTCGACCTCAACGCCGCCAACAAGACCAACGGCGGCATCACCGTGGCCGAAGTCACGGGCAGCAACGTCGTGTCCGTGGCTGAGCACGTCGTCATGACCATCCTGGTGCTGATACGCAACTTCGTCCCCGCCCACGAGCAGATCGAGCGAGGGGAGTGGGACGTGGCCGCCGTCGCCAAGCAGGAGTATGACCTCGAGAACAAGGTTGTCGGCACCGTCGCCGTCGGCCGCATCGGCGAGCGTGTCTTGCGTCGTCTCAAGGCCTTTGACTGCAAGGAGCTCCTGTACTTTGACTACCAGCCTCTCAGCGAGGACAAGGAGAGGGAGATTGGGTGCAAGCGGGTCGACACTCTGGAGGAGATGCTTGCGCGTTGCGACATTGTCACCATCAACTGCCCGCTGCACAAGGACACGGAGCGTCTCTTCAACAAAGAGCTGATCAGCAAGATGAAGAAGGGTGGGTGACGATGATGATGCTTTTTTCTTTTGCCTTTTTCTTTGCTAACCTACATCTTTTCCCCTCCAAGGATCCTACCTCATCAACACCGCCCGCGGCGCCATCATTGACGAAAACGCCGTGGCCGAAGCCCTCGAGTCCGGCCACCTCGCCGGCTACGGCGGCGACGTGTGGTTCCCGCAGCCCGCCGCGCGAGGACACCCCCTCCGCACCGCCAAGAACCCCTTTGGCGGCGGCAACGCCATGGTCCCGCACATGTCGGGCACGTCTCTGGATGCGCAGAAGCGCTACGCCGACGGGACCAAGGCCATTCTGACCAGTTACCTGTCCGGCAAGCACGACTATCGGCCCGAGGACCTCATCGTCCACCAGGGCGACTACGCCACCAAGGCGTACGGCCAGCGAAAGAAGTGAAGAATGAGAAATGAGAAATGAGAAATGAACAAGGGAAAACGAAAAAAAAAAAAAGAGAGAAAACGAAGAAACGAAATCTAATGTCATTTCTGCACATGGCCTAGTAACGTCTAATGAATGGGATGAGTCGGCATTCGAATTTTGGATGGGGATAGGATGGATGTAACGAATCACACCGGTCGGGTCTTGTAAAGAAGTAATTTGATGAAGAAAAAAAATGACAAGAAGAAAAAAGTGAAACATAAAAGAGAATAAGAATGAAACGTGAGTTCCTTCGAGGCATTTCTTTCTATCCTCTTTTCTTCCGTCGACATGCCCATTCGGCTCTACAAGTCTGGTGTCATGTAAGAAAGAGAATGGAATGCTATGCTCTAAAAACGTCCATGACGTGCTATTCCGCAATCCGGCACTTCCCCCTTCCCCCCTCTCGACCAGAAAGGAACCCTTGCCCGTCTGTCTCCAAGCCCCCACGCGCCCGCCCTCTTCTCCCACATCCCACGTCTCCCGTCTCCTCCTGATCCGTGCACTCATACATCTAGTAACCCTCCGGAATAGCATCGCGAGCATCGCCCTCGTACCTACATAGGTACCTACTAGTATGTACCCGCTAGAGCGGCATCAACATCAGACACACCAGCCATGTCACGTGTCTGCCACCGCCGCCGATTGTACGTATGCCTGTTCTCTGCCTGGGTAATCAAACCTAACCTGTGCTTGCTGCGCGGGATATCCTTCCATGCCGAGAAAGAAACCAGGCCCGGTCCCAGTCCCAGTCCCTTGCCTTGCCCTGGCGCGAGAGCCAAAACCCGAATCCAGCCCTGGAAGAAGACATCTAGTGCATTATGCGCCGCCCATATGCTCCTTTTTTTTTTCGTTTCATTTCATCTGAATATACGTTGCCTTTTAAAGTAGGTGTGCTTTTGTTACGTTCCCTTTCAAGTAGGTATGTTTTTGTTCTTCTCTTTTCCTTTTTCTCTTCTTTCTTTCCTACCTTCTTTTTTTATTTTTTATTTTTACTTTTCATTTTCTTTTTCCGCCTCTCCCACATTCATTTCCTCCAGAACCGCCACCACGGCTCATCATGGCCGGCACCCCCCGCCCCCATACCCCCCTCGCCCGTCTTCCTCGGCCCGTCCCTCCCGTGGATGCGCCAGAAGAAGACGGGTATGCCGGCGACGACGAACCCCACCACGGCCAGCGTCTGGACCGGCCGCGCGAACACGGCCCTGCTGAGGAGGAACAGGCTGACGCAGCAGAAGATGATGGGCGTCGTGATCCACGTCTTGTACGGCCGCTCGAGCTGCGGCTCCCGGACGCGCAGGACGATGATGCCGAGCACGGTGCAGAAGTAGAAGGTGTAGCCGGCGACGCCGTAGAACGTGACGAGGGTCGGGAACTCGCCCAGGAGGCAGTACACGGCCGTGATGGTGCCGTTGAGGGCGAGGGCGTAGATCGGGGTGAAGAAGAGGCCCATGTCGCCGTCGCCGAGGAGGTGGTCGAGCTTGCGGCCGAGGCAGCCCCGCGTGCGCTGCGTCGACAGGCCCTGGTGGTGACCTCCCCCGGTGTGGTGGAGGCCGATCTTGCCGAATATCTCGGGGATGTAGCCCTCTTTGCCGGCGACGTAGATGAGCCGGCCGGCGGTGAAGGTGGACGAGGTGAGGGCGCCCAGACAGCTGGCGCTCACCACGAGTGCCAGCGCGACGGAGCCAACCGGGCCAAACACCTTGGCGCCAAACATGACGGCCACCGTGTTGGAGCCGTTGACCTCCTCGACCGGCAATACGAGAAAGTAGGCCACGTTCGCCAGCACATAGCTTATTATCACAAGCGGCATGGCTGAGTGGATCACCCGAGGCAGATCTCTTCGCGGGTTGCGAAACTCTCCCGTCACATAGTTTGTCTGCAGCACAAGTACAAGTGGTACGCAAAAAGCGGTCAGTCATCTGTGTGAGAGAGGGTCAAGGAAGAAAAACGAGTTGGGTGCTGGCCAGATTTCTGGAGTACATACATTGTCCCAGCCGTCATAGGCCCACAGACCGCCATACAACGCGACGGCCCAATTCGACAGATCCATCGACGTTTCGTTGAACCAGTCCTTCGCCTTCCATGCCACGTCCTTCTCGCCGTTGAAGGTGTAGCCAGTAACGGCGACGACGATGCCCACCACTGTGACAAACAGGAGGGCCACGAACTTCAGGAACATGAGCATGTCGTTGATGCGCGTGCCCATGCGTGTCGAAACACAGCTGAGCAGAGTGACGACCAAGATGCCCGCCAGGGCGACTGACTTGTTCACCCATGGATTGACGTACTCTGCCTCGGCTCCGATGATGGCGCGCACGAAATACTCCCCCATGATGATGGCTACAATGGCGGCGCTGCCTGGCTTGAGGACCAATACCGCCGTCCAGGTGAACAGGAAACCCGCGAGTTCACCAAATATCTTGGCAAGATACACCTGTGCGCCGCCATTGAGCGGAATCGCACCTCCAAGCTCGGCATAAGACGCCGCACCAGTCCAGGCCAGGATTCCCGCCACCACCCAGACCACCAGCGCTGCGCCGGGCGATCCAACCTTGGAGCTGATCTGGCTGGGGGACGAGAAGATTCCAGACCCAATGATGAGGCCAATGATGAGCGACAGCCCGTTGAGATACGTCAACGACTTTTGTTTCTCCAGTGACCCTCCTCCCAGCGCACCACCCGACCGTGCTCCCGACGTCGGCGCTCCAATCGGCGCATATCCCCCCGCGCCCGTCGTCGAACTGAGTGGGAACAGGTTCGCAGCAAAGTCGAACGTCGACGATACCGAGTACGATCGACCCAGCCGGCCGGCGGGGTTGTCCTCGTTGAGCGGATCCTCCTCCTCCACCAGCGACAACCTTCGCGATGACGAGATGCTTGGTCTGGAAGATGTATCCGATCCGGGGCCGTCGTTCATCATACTCGAGCTCGCCAGAGATGCCAGCTCCAGTGAGTCTCGCGACTGGGATTGCGCACCATTAGGGGCCATGTCGAAGGCGCCCGCTTCCCTCGGAGCACAGCAGACGCAACGCAGGCGCAGACACAGACGCCAGCGAGACCGGCTACTTCCGATCCCTCTATTATTTCGTGGTTGGGCGACCGAGTTTCAGCAGCGGAAAGCGAAAAGTAATCTTAGCAAACAGAGCCCATGTCGACGAGCCAAAGGGCGCGATGAGACAATACTAATAGCGAGATGGAGCGGTGGGCAGACAAGCTGGCTTTCCTCAGGTTCGTGCTGTTGTTGTGCTGCTTTGGAGCGGGAAGGGGGGGGGGTTGGTGGGCGCTTCGCTGGCTGGGCTGCTTCGACAAGGCAGAATGATGCGTCGGTGCGGTGACGAGGTATGGCCAAAGACTAAAAGTATTTTACAGTAGCAAAGTAATTGAACAGAAGAAGGGTGCTTTGATGAAGATGATTAGCACCCGTAGAACCAATGAGATAATGAAACGGGTTGAGTCGGGACGGGAGAGCAGAGGAACGAGGTTCCCCCAGGACAAGTCGGAGGTTCATCGTGGAAGGAATCAAGGCATGCACCGAGAGAAAGGGGCCCCTGTAATATGTACAGCTCCGTGCGTGCTGCCATTGGCTACGACTCATTGATTAGGTAATCTTCCGATAAAGCAACGCCCGAGAGCTCCCCTCCCACCCGGCCGGCCAACCTCAACCACCAGCACCACTCCGCCTCCACCTCCAGCCTCTAACCCGCCCTCCGCCGAACATTTTCGCGCGGGCGCATCCGCCATGCCCTCCGGCGACTACAACATCCCCATCGGAGGCGGCGCTCTCAAGCTCAAGGGCGCCAAGGTCCAGAAGAAGAAGAAGAAGAGGAAGGACAAGACCGACCGGGAGAAGAATCTCTCGAGCGGCGGCGACATCACCGACGACATCGTGCAGACGAAGAAGAAGGGGGAGAGCCCTCCCGCTTCGGAGAATGCAGCCGACCAGGTTGCGGGTCGAGGAGAGCAACAAGACAACGAGGAGGAGCCTCCCGAGGCGAGGAAGACGGAAGCAGAGAGGCGGTATGAAGAGGTGAAGAGGAGACGGGTAAGTCTAGATTGGGATGGTCGGGGCACGAAAATGGAATTTTCCACCGGAGGAGGAATGCTGGAATATTTCAGCGAGAGGGCTTGACCAAACAGGATGATTGACTAATTTCTTTCTTTTTTGTTTTCTGAAAAAAAAAAAAAAAAAAGCTGCAAAAATTGGCCGAATCATCAACCTCGCGACCCGAGCTGCTCAAAACGCACAAAGAACGCGTCGAAGAGCTTAACACATATTTGTCGAAACTGAGCGAGCATCACGACATGCCCAAGATCGGCCCCGGTTAAATCACTTTCATGGATACAAAGGACACGCACAGACTATGAAATGACTGCTTAGGATACGGAGTTGGCGGAGTTGGCTTCTCATCACGTCGGTTGGGTCGAGGTTCCATACACCCCGGCTATTGCCCTTTTTTCTTTTCTTCTTTCTTTTGCACAATTGAAAAGTATATTACCTAGCTCGTGGTGGTGGTTGTTATCATTCTGGCGTTGAATATGCTGCTCGTCTTGCGGAACCCAGCCTCTATCGGTCTGTGACCAGAATGGATACTCCAGGGACACTTTGATTCCTCCAGCATTTGTATGATGGTCATGTGCAAAATCAAGTGGCTCCCTAATTTCACGTACGTGACAGCCGCTCGCGGCAATTCCACCGTTTCCGGCCTTCCTAGTATGCGCGCAATGTGTTTCGACAGTAAAGGAGAGTCATGACATCATGAAACATATAATTGCTTTTCAAAAAGTATATGATGAACAGAAGATGTAATTCGATGGGCCATGAGTAAAACAGACTTCAAACAATAAAGATCAAATGACTTCCGGTTTACGTGCAAAAATCATCTTTCAGAGCAAGAGCATACCGAGGGTTACTGCTCCCAACGTGAAGACGAGCTTGAAGCAGCCTTGGGATTTAGTAGCCGCGCTCTGCAGTTTGGGCTGCGAGCTAGAAGTCGGGTTATCGCTCGGCACGACAGCGACCCACGAGGTCGAAGTGATTGTAAGAGTGCCGCCGTTCTCCAAGGTGGTTGTCAAAATGTGAGCTACCGGAATGCTCGTTTTGACCCGGCCCGTGGTAATTGTCTTTTCAAACGGGGTAGTCGTGGGAACCACGTCCGAGGTCGTCGGCGCTATACAGACAGTTAGCTGATATTATTTCATAGTAGTAAAATAAAATAAATGTGTCCAAGCAGCAGCGTCCAAAGAGTAGGTAGTGAAAGTCATGCAAACAATAGGTGATCGAAAACAGAGCACGAATATCAAGTGCTGAGCCAGGAACAAACTCGAGGCAACGAATCCATCACGCACCAGGTAAGGCAGTGGATGTGAAATCAGAAGAGGTGACTGGTGCAGTTGTTGCTGGATCACAAGTTGTTAGACGCCGGGCATTTCATCTCATAAGCCTGTCATCTCTCTGCGATACTTGCGATGCAGGGTGGAGTATATAGATTAAGAATGAGAGACATTTGTCGCGAGATTGCAAGCATGCATGTGGAGAATCGACATACTGGTGTCATGATGGGATGAGGAGGAGCTCGTGCTTTCAACAATGGAAGAAGGTCCGGCTTTGGTTGACCTACTGGAGGAGGACGCTTGGACTGCACTTGAAGAAGAAATAGAAGAAGATTCGGAGACAGGTTCTTGTCTCGTCGTGGACGTACCAAAGCTTTCCGGGCTACCGGGAGTGGTCGACGTTTGAGTTTGGCTGGGCGCGGCGGCGGGAAACGTCGTGGAGGTGGTGCTCACTGGTGGCGGCGGCTGATGCGAGGTGCTGGACGCAGGAATTGGAGTGGTGGCAGGAGCAGAAGGTGGAGATGATGGAATTTCAGTCGAGGCTGGGGGTGTTGTAGTAATTGCCGGTACTGTTGTCAAAGGCACCTGTTAGCATCGTGGATCATGGATGAAACGCCGAGCCATAAGATGGCCCATCTGGAAGTGGTATGCACTGACAAGACGGCGTGCTAGAAGTGACGACCACTCCCGGTTTTGATGATGGAGGGTCGGCTGCAGTTTTGCTTTTGTCGGTCGGAGATGCAGGAAGGGTCCCATTCGCCAAGGAACCATCTTGTCTCTTATCCAAAGCGGTTCGAGCGATTTTCGATGGCCCTTGGCGAAGACCGTGACTCCATCTCATGCATGATGTGGTCAGGCTCGGGTGCCGGGCCAGAGCGAGTCCTAAACCGACGAGAAGGCTGATGGTGAGGATCAGGGTAACTCGTCTGAAAGGGGACATTTTCCGGGATCGCCTCGGCGCCTCCGATGAGCAGTGAGCCGATGCTGATTGAACCTGGGCCGATCCTGGAGGTATGAAAGGGGCCTTTTCTTCTTCTCGTGTGCCTAGCAGTCCTGCCTCCAGTCGAGAGTCACCATGACGGGTGGAAACCATTGGAGGCATGGCGACGGGAAGTTGTGTACGGGCGGGGGACGCAGAAGGTGCGATTATGTAGGTAGTCGAAACAGCTCGAAGGCAAACGTAACAGTGACGGTCACTGGCTAGATCACACTCCAGTCGAAGATGAGAAGAGTGAAAGATGGACGACGCGATTGGACGATGTGATGAGGCTGATGGTGAAAAGCACACGAAAGACGGAATTCCCGCGTCGAGCTGAAAGAGAGTGTGGAAAGACAAACTCTACCTACACCCACGTTGCCAAGCTGATGAACCAAGTAGACGCAAGTTGCTTGAGACGAGGAAAGGGAACAGCAAGAGGAGAGTGGTGGCTGTGGACGTCAGTGTTGGAGAGAATGTAATGCCCGAGGACCCTTGTCCTCGATGCTCCTCAGTGTTCACCCAAGCCCTGATGTGCAGGAGAGTGGCGGACGTGGCGGCTCGGTCATGGCAGGCTGACAGGCTACAGCAGAGCAGATGTAGAAAATATTTGGCGGCGCCGGTCCAGTCCATGATGATGCTGCCAGGGGTGCGAGGGGTGCGTGAGTGTGTGGTGGCCCTGGTGGGTGGAGACGGAAAGATGCGCGTCGTAATACGACCGGTGGCCCGGTGGGTGGATGGATGGGGCAACGGGGCAGTGTTCAATGTTCATCATGGTCGGGTTGACGTTCGGGTTCATGATCGGACTCGGCAGTCTCTGGAGGTCTCGACAATCGACCGTCTCTGGATGATGGATGGACTGGAGCGACTGGATGAAGGCGACTGGAGGCGGAACACACATGGACGAACAAAAAGCGTTGAGAAAATGCACCGTGGCGCGGCGTGGCGCGCCGACGCCCCGACGCCACGCTTCACCATTCCAACTCCAGCGTTGGTCCCTCCCCTTGGCTTGAAGTCTGGAGACTTGGAGACTTGGGGTTGGCAGTTCCAAACGTACCAACCGGATTTAGGATTTAGTGCATGACGTACTAGCCTTCACTATTCCACACTATACATAAACTTATTATTTAGGCGCCTGAAGCAGCCCAACTGCCAACTGGGATTGGCGACTGGACTGGCAACTGCCAAGTTGTGCCAACCATCATCTCGTATTCCACGTCGTCTCCCGCTCATGTTTCACTGCTGTTTTGTCGACTCTCTTTCTTTCTTCCTAGCCTGTGCCACCCCAAGGAGTTGCTTTTCATGTTTCATGGCGCACCCGTATTTAAACACCACTGGCATTTCTCAGACCTGAAAACATGCTCCACGTCCGTCGCGGCCGCATCTTTGCAGCTCGCGACACTCGGTTCACGGAACAGGGGAGCGGCCGACACTGGACAATTTCCTACGAACTCTACTGCTAAATGCATCCGCTAGGAAATCTCGACTCTGTCGGACGACCGGGGGGGTGCCCCATCTCATCCGCTGGCGTCAACCCGTTGTCCATGGCGCCAGGATTCTTAATTTAGATGTTTGGGCTGTGTCTCGGCGTGGCGCGTGGCGCGTGGCTTGTGCCGTTCTTTGTGGCTTGGCACTGTGGGCAGGCTGGGCACTGTGGGCAGGCTGGGCAAGAGAGTACAGTTTCCACACCTGCCTGGCTCTATTTCTGGCAGCTCTGGCAGCGCAATAGCGAAGATTGTATCTGGCAAAGCAAACCAGACTGCGGCACGGAAGAACTCGGATGATTATTTCCAGAAGTGAAGCCTTGCATACGCCAAACTTGGCTGCCGGGGCAGTTTGCTTCCCACAATCGTCATCATCCATCATATCCACCCGCCCCTCCACGGCTCCACGTCTCCACCTCCACGCCTCCTCGCACCGAAGCTGCCAGCTTGCATGTCAAGTTGTCAACAGGGCATGCTTGCTCCGTCCCACAGCTCGGATGCTTCTTCAATGTTGCCCTTCTGCCCACACTGATCATTGCTCTGCTCAAAGGGCCTCGGACCAACCCCGTTGGCTGGGCCGCTTGTCCAGTCCTTGGATCCGAAACTTTGTTGGGGCGCAGTGATTGCCCGTCGACCGAATCCCGTCCAGCAGCTCTCCAGCACCCACTTCAATGTCAGGAACCTCCAGATCGGGGTCGTCGATGCCTCCTGATGACGATCAGCAAGATGCGCTGCGGAAGCTGGCTCGAAGTCCCCATCCCTATCACCATCAGAGCTCCGACCTGCCGCATTCGTCCGAGCGCTTCCCCAACAACAACAACAACACCACCATCACATTCACAAACAGCACCGCGACTAGATCCCGCGGCGGACCCCGTCATGACGCGCCGCTGTCAGCAGGCAGCGAAAGCGGGACAGAAGCCGACGACGAGCACTTTCTACGCGGTTTGCCTGCTCCAAAGGCCAAGCTGCACAAGGGCCTGAGGGGCAGCAACGAGCCCATCTCGGGCGTATCAACACCCATACCGTCGCCGGCAGCACTCGAATATGAACGAACCCAAGCCATGCCTCGACATTTCGCCCCGAAAGAACAGCCACCCAAGCAACGCGCCGTCGGTGTTTTGCGCCGGAACAGAAATCTCGTGCGAAGGGCGACCGAGACGGGCATTCTGGCTTCACTGGGCTACATGGCCGTGACGAGCACCCACGTCTCGCCGATATTCCGCACGTGGAGCAAAGGTTTGCTATGGCCCTGAACTTCCTTGCAGGAGATGCTCGCCCACCTGACAACTCAATGGCAGACTTCCAATATCTGGGCTTGCTCTACGCCTCTCTGCTGGCACTATACCCATTTCGAGTCTTGGCTTGGTCGTTTCAACGCAGGAGGTCAACTCGATGGATACCTCTACGAATCCCTTCTGATTTCGACCCGGCTCCGTTATTATACCCACCCGCCATTACGACTTTTGTTTCCCTCCTGGTGGCTCGAAGCAACCCGGCGACAGTTCTGCCCAACATCGTCTTGAGCATCAGCTCACTACCGCAGGCCCTGCTACCCAAGCTCGATCCGACGGCCTCATACGACGTCCTGCACTGGGCAGTCTCATGTCTGCCCTTGATCTGGAGCTCCTGGAAGCCGAGCTCGTCCAGGCTCACCCCAGCATCATCTTTCGTGTCAGCAGAGGCACTCGTCTTGCTGTATCCCCTTCACCAGACGCTCTGCATCGTCCTACACTACCTGACAACGACCAGTCTCCTGACCACCGAGCTCCAACTGCTCTCTATTTCACTCATCAACGTCCTCATCTTGTCAATGTCACCACAGGCAAAGATCCTCAAGGGACTCCTCTGGGGAGGCGGCCTCTCCGTGCTCGTCTTGTGTGGGCCGGTCATCCGATGGGGCATTGCGCTGGCACGGGTTCCCAAATGGAGATTTCGAAAACCCTCCAGTTCGCAAAAGTACCGACTCTGGAAGGACATTCGAAAGACTTTGTCGTGGCATCGAATCAAGAACGATGTGGTTGGCTCGGCGCACGACGACCGCTCTTACGATACTCCATCATCGGTCGACGAGGAGGACGACATTCCCATATTCACAGGCACCCTGAGAGTCCAGACGCTCGGTCCCATTACCGACGCCAATCATCGGGCCAACAAAGAACTATACAGCAGAGTGGCCCAACGGCGGCACACCGACCAACCTATCGGGAAGCGGCCATCAACGGCGTGGTCCGGTAGAAGGAAGCGGACAGCCTCTCTCTCGTTACGACCGTACACACGACTCACTCACGGCCAAGCTACGGTGCGAAAACGGGCCTACGCAGCCTATATGTACGCAAGCTTACTCGGCATCATTCTCATTGGCGTGCGCACATACGTTGAGCAGTACGCCCTTGGCGGTCTGGAGCCCATTGGATGGGCGCTGGGCTACATGTTTGGCGATTTGCCCTGGTTCCGTTTTCAAGTGGTGAGGGCCAACCTGGAGCGCTGGATCTGCCTCCCCGCGCGCGCGGCAGATGCTCCCTCGGCCAGCGACAAGCATTGTCATCTCGGCTGGGTCGAGCACCTGCGACACGCTGACCTGGGTGAGGCGAATACACGACTCGCGCTGAGTGCCTACTGGCTACTCATTCTCACGTTTGGACTGGCCGTTGTTTTCCAGCTCAAGGAGAGGTACGAGGTGGACACAAGACGTAAAGTCTTCCACTTCATGATGGTGGGCATGTTCCTGCCCGCCACGTACGTCGACCCCGCCTACGCCGGTCTCGCATTATCCCTAATTCTGGCCATCTTCCTCATCCTGGACCTCCTCCGAGCGAGCCAACTCCCACCGCTCTCCAAACCCATCGCCTCCTTTTTGGCGCCGTACGTCGACGGCCGAGACTTTCGCGGCCCCGTCGTCATCTCCCACATCTTCCTGCTCATAGGGTGCGCGATCCCCCTGTGGCTCGCCCTCTCGTCCCTCTCCCGCACTGGCTCGGGCTGCCTCGCCGGCTGGGAAGTGCCAACACGAGACGTCAGCATGGTCTCGGGTGTCATCTGCGTCGGCCTGGGAGACGCGGCGGCATCGCTGATTGGGCGCCGGTACGGCCGCCACAAGTGGCTCTGGGGCGGGGGCAAGAGCCTCGAAGGCAGCGTTGCCTTTGCCGTGGCGGTGTTTGTCGGCCTCGTTGCCGCGGGGGCGTGGCTTCGCGTAGGCGGGTGGCCCGTGACGGACCATGACTCCGTGGGCGTTGTCGCGGCCGCGAGGAATGCCGGTCTGTGTGCCTCTGTCGCGAGCTTGACGGAGGCGGTGCTGACGGGGGGGAACGACAACGTCATTGTGCCGGTTGTGCTGTGGACGTGTGTCAAGAGCCTGGCTATGTAGTGGCGAGGGTGGCGAGCGAAGAACACGTAAGATACCGCATGGGATATCATCCACCATGCTTAATTGATGTGATGTACTGAAAAGAAGATGAAATGACCAAGTAAACTTGACTACCATATGATGCCCTTGATGCCAACGCTATGTATAATGATATCAAGTTCGCAAACAAGCAAAGAAAGAAAGAAAGAAAGAAAGAAAGTGAGAAATTTCGCCAGTAGATGCATGACACAAGCACTGCTTTTTTTGGTAAGCTTCGCGCCATCTTCCCCCCAAGGGGCTCCTGATACACCCTAATACCCATTCATTGAGAATATTCCCCGCCCAGAATGCAAAAAAAAAGGTTACTCGCATTTGTTCAAACCCGCCACGAACGATGCGTGGGTGCGTGGGTGTACCCGCACCCACGTTACGACATCAAGTCCTCCAACATGGCTTCTAGTTCCTCCTTTTGGAAGGGCACGCTGAGGAGTTCGGTGCCGAGGGCGTCTTTGCGGCTGGTGATGATTTGGTGGTCGTGGAATCTGGGGAGTGGAATTGTTTAGCCTTGATTTTTGAAATGTTTTGAATTTCAAGCAAAGAAAAAAAGAAAAAAGAAAAAAGAAAAAAAAAATTAGGAAAACAGAAAGGGACGCCACTTACTCTTTCAGCAATGTCCGAAAGGCCATCTCTGAGCTGCAGATGAACTCCTCCACCGCCTTGTTGTACATGATTCTGTACTCGACCCCGGCGGCTTCGTCGGCCCGCGACGTGCCGCCCTCGTCCTCCATGGCGACGAGCACCTCCCCGACGAGCAGCCGGAACAGGTTCTTTGCATTCTCGGGCAGGCTCCTGAGGACGAAGGCGACGCCCTCCCTGCCGTTGACGCGGCGGGCCCTGCGGCCGAGCAGCTCGTGGACCTCGTCCACGACGTCCAGCTCGGCGGTGAAGGGCGCAAAGGTGGTGCAGTCGTGGAAGAGGAAGTTGAAGGCGGAGCGGATGCCAATGTCCCAGAGGAGGGGGAAGTCGGGCGTGTCGGCGGAGCAGACGAGGTTGATCTGCGGGTGGGAGGCGAGCCGGGAGAGGATGGACTGCGTGCTGGTCTTGCGGAGGGGGCTGGCGTCGATGGAGTTGATGAGGATGGTGAGGGTGAGGGCTTCCTCGTCGTCGTCGTCGTCGTCCTCCTGCGTGAGAGAGGAGAGCCGGGTGAGGATGCTGGAGAGCATGGCGGTCGGGGAGGAGGAGGGCGGTCTGAGGGACGGGTCGACGGCGGTGCCGATGCAGGAGAGGATTTCGCGGATCGTCGTCGTCGGCGCGTAGCCGTTGACGATGATGGTCTTGGTGCGGGACCCCGACCCGGGGAAGGGGGAGGCTGGCGCGCGTGACGAGAGGTGCGCGGCCAGCTTCTGGAGCAGCCTCCTCTTGGAGCCGAAGCCGTAGAGACAGAGGCTGTAGCCCTGGGAGAGCTCAAACATCCACTGCGGGAACAGCTCGGCGTGCAGGTCCTCCAGGTACTCGACGTCGTCGCCGTGGCGGTCGACGTGGCCGCCGACGAGGGACAAGTACTCGTCGTGCGTGAGCAGGGCCAGCGACCCGAGCGTGTTGTCCGACGTCTTCGGCCGGCCGGGCTTGTTGTGCAAGAAGTAGAGCTCGTGGGGGGGCAGATCGCGCGGCGGGGTGGGCGACTTGGCCGGCCGCATTCTGGCACGTCCTCGTCCTCCTCTTGCTGCTCGACCTCCTCCTCGACCGCCTCGGCCGGTGGTCTTGGACGGGGTGCCGTCGTCGGCCCCGAGAGCGGCAGCCAGCCCGGCGTCATGGTCGCCAACGTCGCTGTCGTCCTCGTAAATCTCCCGCGCCAGCACGTCATCGTCCGCGTCCTCCTCGTCGGTGTCGGGCCCGTCACCGACGACGTTCTCTATGAGGGCCCGCGCGCTCTTCTTGCGCGCCGACCGGTCTGCGGCCCGTCTCTTTGGGGTCGCGAGCTCGGTTGCGCGGTCCTTGAGGGGGGTTGCGAAGATGGATCGGGCGGGCGTCTTTGGCTTGGACGGTGTGCTGGCTTGCGACGCGGCGGCGTCCTTGGCGGGCCGGCCTCTGCGACGAGGAGTGGTGGTGGTGGTGGTGGTATTGAGGGTGGCCGTCGTGGGCGTGCCAAGGCTGGGGCTGCTTTTCCGCGCCGCTGTGCCAGCAGCGGCGTGTCGGTCGGTGCTGTCCTCTGTCTGCGCGTCCTCCGTGTCGTCCGTGTCTTCGGTCGCGGAGGCCTCCTCTTGGAGGAGGGCGTCGTCCGCGTCGCGGTTTCTGAAGCTGCGTCGTCGTTTTGTCGGCGTGGCTTCGAGGTCGGCGGCGTCGTCGACGGATCGCTTTCGCAAGACGGCTGCTCGCGAGTCGTCTGTCGTGGCCTTGGCCTTTCTCTGGGGCATGATTTCCTAAGAGAGGCGCACCAGCTCGGTCGGGTAGGGAGGGGGGATGGGGGGTGGGAGTTGAGGGGCTCTCTTTTCGGTCTTGAATCTTGGTTGATCGATGGGTTAGAAAGCGTGTGTGCGTTGGCCCCTGGAGTGGATGTGGTGTGTGGTCACTGTGGTGTGTGTGAAGAAGATGATGCCGACGATGCGACGACGACGATTGCCGTCCCGCAACCGGTGTCTTATCGATTAAGCTTGGTCTCCGCAGCACCGCAACGGGCGCGGTTTGAAACGCGTTCGCCGGGTGGCTTTTCTTGCATGGGATTCCTCAATGACCAATTTGCTGTCAGCAAGCCGAGCAACTGCTCTCCAAGTCTCGACATCCATGCACCGAAACGCCCACGCCCCGATGGAAGCCACGCCGCAGACATGAATCTCAACCTCTCCGCCTCGCTCAACGCCTCGAGGCTGCTGTTCCAGCCCAGCATCTGCCTGCCGCACTACACGGCATCGACCTTCAACGACCTGCCCATACCGCTGGACCGGGGCCTGCATCGGCTGGGCCACAAGTCCGACATCCGGGCCGTCGTCCTCGACAAGGACGACTGCTTCGCCTACCCCGACGCCAGGGAGGTCCACGCGCCATACAAGAGGCACTTTGACGACCTGAGGCGCGCGTACCCGGGGCGCAGGCTGCTGGTCGTGTCCAACACCGCCGGCGCGACCTCCTGGGACAGGGACCTGAAGCAGGCGGCCCTGGTGGAGGAGAGCACCGGCGTGCACGTGCTGCCGCACTCTGTCAAGAAGCCGGGCTGCGGCGCCGAGATCATGGCCTACTTCAGGGCCCATGCCGAGACGGGCGTGACGGACGCCTCCCACGTCGCCGTCGTGGGGGACCGGCTGACGACGGACATGATGCTGGCCAACCTGATGGGCGGCTGGGGCTTCTGGATCAGGGACGGCGTGGTTCCCATGCAGGAGAAGAGTATTGTATGAGATCCTCCCTTCTCCTTTCATTGTGCTGCCGACCTAAACGCGCAGCACATCGGCGTGGGGGACTGTGCCTGACACGTTTGGCAGTTTTCACGAATGGAACGCAATCTGTCGCGCTTTTTGCAATCAAGAGGTGTGCAGGCGCCGTTGCCGAGAGCCGCTTGAGGTTCAAGGGGTGCGTTGTGCTTTTTCCATGCGTGCCACAGAGACATTCCTCTCACGGAAATAGTAGAAGAAGAAGAAAGAAGGGCCTTTTTTTTTTTTTTTTTTTTTTTTTTTTTTTTTTTTTTGCAAACTGGATAGGGAGATTTCAAAATCATGCGCAGTCGATGTGGAAAGAATCACCAAAAGCGGACGTTGTCAAAACACAGGAGGGCCCCTCGGTGAGCTGATGATACTTTTGTCAGGTCATCCACATGTGTGATACCGGGCGACACTTTTCCTCTCTTTTTCCTTCTTCCTTTTTATTTGTCTTGTTTCATGGCAGGCACCTACGATGCATTGCCAGAGAAAGCTTCCCCGGTCGTCATTGCTCCTGCACCCCCAAAGCATACCTTGCAATGGGGTCCAGAGCAGAAGCGATGGGACGTCGAGTGCATTGCGGGTACAGGTAGGAATGTCGCGACAGATGAGGATGAAAAAAAGAAAAAAATAAAAAATAAATGACGTTCTTGGTCGCGGTTGTAACTTGCGGTTTCAACGTCCGCAGCAGAACACGCATCGGGCTCCGTGAAATGGCCAGGCCCCACGCTCATGCACGGTCATGCAACTTGATGTGATTCCGTTCTCACTCCCCCTGGATCTATAGTCCGCATGACACTGATGTATGGATACATCTTGGCCTGCAGATTGAATTATCAACTCCACGGACGCCGAACACCGACTTGAAATTTCCCACGTCTTTCCCCACAGCGAGGCACGGTGGGACGGACGGTGGGACGGCGGGACGGCGGGACCGGAAGTTGTCGCCCGTGGTCACGTGTGTGGAACCCTTTAGATAGTCATCTCGCTTTATTGCAAAGAGCGCAGTCACCGCCCTTTGCCCTGTGCGCCACTAGGGCAC
>SRQA01000416.1:0-23278 GCA_018360365.1 Claviceps citrina | reverse complement strand
AAAAAAAAAAAAAAAAAAAAAAAAAAAAAAAAAAAAAAAAAATCCTTTGGCGGTCCTTTCCTTTCCTTCCTTCCTTCCTTCCTTCTTTCTTTCGTTCTTTTTGTTCTTCGTGACTATACTTGCGGTGCGCTGCTTTTAGTAATTGCATGGAAGAAAAAAGGGGGAAGTTGGGCCCGGGGGGGGGGGGCAATCAAGTCGTGGGGTTGGGAGTGCGGAATAGCCTCGTTGTGGTTTTTTTTTTTTTTTTTTTTTTGCACCAGTCTGTCAGTGCCATTCGTGGTCTCTTGTCGTCAGTGTCGCAGCTGTCATGCTCGCCACGCGGGGACGAGGCCCTCCTCAGTGGACACACCGTCACACGTCACCACCGTCCATTGGTCAGGTGCTTTTTGTCTTCATCTTGTCTTGCCAGCGTAAAGATGCCCATCCTATGTATTATATTCACCTATGCTGCTCAAACAACAACAAAGTCGGCCCGCTACGCCTCCTTGCATACATGGCCACCAGCACGAGCGCCTCATTGCCCGCCCATCACGCTCCATGCATTGCCAACCAGGCCATTTTCTTCATGTCTTCTTCTTCTCTGCTCTGCTTTTGCTCCACTGCCCCCGACGCGTCCCCCCCTCACATAGTAGGTAGTCATGGTGCGCACATGTTTAAGGTTTGCATGGTTCATGTCCTTTGCCCCTCTGTGCTTGTGAAAGTTGTGAACAAGAGAAAGCAGGGATGTGTGATGTGTGTCGTCGGGTGTTGAATCATGTCGCACGTGCAATTGGAGCTGTGGAGGGGGACGATTCTGGGATGCTGGGTGCTGGGAGTTTCCCATCATTCTCTCTTCTTCTTTTTTTGTCACGTCGTCTCAGAAACACGTGCCTTACAGGGGTGGCGCTCGTCAGACTGCGTCGGGGAGGCGGACTGCTATGTCGCCGCTTTGGGTAATGTATCTCACCCATGGGAGAGAGGGATATTGCAGCTGTGAGTTTGATGTGGCGGCGGCGGCGGCGTTTTTCTCTTGGTCAGCAAATTGTTTGGATGTGACTTTTTTTTTTGGGGGCCGGGACGGGGGGGGGGGGGGGGGGGGGGGGGGGGGGGGGGGGGGGGGGGGGGCAAATGTTTCCATGTATACCTTTGGTTCCGTTATCTTCAGATACCGTACTTGAATCCCGCTCGTTGTAAAGTAGGGAATTTCAAACTTGACCTGGATGGGCCGTTTGGCGCCCTTGCCCATGCCTCCTATGCCGCCCATGCTGCCGCCGAATCCGCCCGTCATGCCGCCGCCGTGTTCGTCGTCGCCACGCACGCTGGGGAGGCCCAGCTCCGCGCGCATGAGGAACTCCTTTTGGCCGCCAAACTGCTTAATCTTCCACACGATGGCGCTCTGCTCGGGCGCGTAGTGCACGGAGCCAATGTTGGTCCGGAAGCGCGGCGAGTCTGCGTCGTCGGGGACGGGGATGATGACCTCGACGTTGTTGGCTGTGCTGCGGCGCTTGAACTGGGCCCTGGCCTTGAGCATGTACTCGATTCGCGAGCCCGAGTGGGACTCGACGACGCATTCGACCCAGATGAGGGGCTTGACTTGCGTGTTGAGCCGGTACGACATGAGCTCGAACTCGCCATCCGGGGGGATGAAGCTGATGGTGCGGTCGTTCTCGAAGCGCGACAGCCGGACGCACTGGTGGAACTTGACGTCCTCCATCTCGATCGACTTGCCCCGCGTCGTCCGCCCCGTCGTCTCAAACATGACCTTGTCGTTCAAGCCGAGCCGCAGCTCGGGCATGCCGCTCAGGTAGCACTTCATCTTAATGGCGCCGAGGATCTCACTCCGCAGCACGTTGCCGTCGGCGCTGACCAGCAGGTTCAGGCTCTCCACGACGTCCAGGAACACCTCGTTCTTGCGGTACCGGATGCCTTCTGACCGCCACGATACCGAGTTGGTCACGGCAATGGGGGGCCGTGCTTGGATCTCGAGCTTGTGCGATTCTTGCGTGATGTACTCCTGCAGGATTTTCGACTCGGTGGTCTGCGGGTATCCAAAGTCCATCATCTCATCCAGCAGTTCGTAGATGATGACAAAGTTGTCGCGAATCGATTCCTCCTCGAGGGCTTTGAAGTATTCGGTGAAGACCTCGACAATCTTGTGGAGGAAGAGGAGGATCTCGGCGGCATTGGTGTTGCGTTTGGTCAGAGCAAGGAGATAGAGGTTGTTGTGGCGGATGTAGAGGTACTATTCTCCCCCCCAGGAGTCGTGCCCAAAAGCATGAGAGTCAGTCCCTCGCTACACCATATGCGTTGGGGAGGCATGGCATAGCCACACGTACGTTGATTCCTTCGTGGGAAAAGCATGGCGGGACGGCAGATGATTCCTCTTCGGCTTCGGAAAGGAGTATGGGAAAATTCTCCACGGCGGACATGGGGATGTCACCTCTGTAGTTGCGGGCAAGTAGTGTCTATACGGGACGACGTTCCCATCATCATCATCATCATCAGCATTCTCTGCGTCTTCTTGCGACTGTTTTGTTTTTCAGACTTGGCGCCGTAGCGGACCGAAACACAATGCTCACCTTGCCCTTGAGGTCGAGGAAGAAGACGGCCGAGGCCATGGCTGTAGCTGTGTCGTGTAAAAGACTGCGCGGCGGCCCGGGGGGGGGGGTGAGGCACAGCGAGGGGTTAGAGAGATGGGGGGCAGTCAATTGGCACCACTGGCCAAAGGCGGGAAGGAGTTGGGTGTTATTGTCAGGGTTGCTTCGTCATGTAGTCGGCAGTGGTGGTTGCAGAAAGTTTGTCAAGGTGCCTTGGATATGTGGATTTGCGACCAGCGTGGTCATCCAGGAACTGTAATGCCGGAATTTTGGCTCTTTTGTCACTTGCCTCACTGTGGCCAGCGGACCGCCACGCACCAGCCGTCACTGGCGGGCGTCATTTCATTGCTCGGCAAAGCTCCGGCAATGTTCAAACGTCGTCTTCCACTGTTCAAGTACCGGAGTTACTGTCCCACACGCTGCTGCCAGACAAAGGTCACGTGCAGGTATCTGGAAGCGGCCCGCCTTGCGCCCACTTTATCTTTATAAAAGACGATAAAAAAAAATCCAGCATTCATGCGGATTTTCCTCTCTCTCAACGCACCCTCTAGACAGTGCAGACCATCCCCCAGCCTGTTTTCGACGCGACATTCTGTCATGTCGTCTACGGAGCCGTGGATGCAGTCTGCGATTTCGCGGTGCGGAGAAGGATGAATTTCTTTGGTTTCATTAAGAGCTGCTCGAGTACTTGTTTGCTTTTCCGTAGCTCGAGCGGCGTCAGAGGAACCGCACATTGATGACGTGCTGACCCCATCTTGATGCGATGTAGTGGCTACGAACTGGCTTGGGGCAACAGCTCTCGTGTGTTCCGTGTGGCTAACATGTTGGTGTTTCCAAAGACGGCTGTTTCGTGGAAGAAAAATGAGTTTGTGATGGCGAAGAGTGAGCGTGAGAGAGTCATTCACATGGCACGCTGGCCGCCGCGGGCGACGACGACAAAGACTCGCGTTTCAAATCAGTCCAAGAAAAGGGGGGTAGAAGCAGATTATCTACTCAGGAAGAGAAAGCCTCCATGCGGTTATTTCGTCAAAACAGAGGTTCTGCGTGCGCCATGCTTATCCAGATCTGCCCATACAGCCCGTGCACATTTTCCTCCATTGGCTCGTCATGCTCGCAAAAAATCATCATCAAAAAAGGGGCGGAGTTCTTGAACTGTGGCGTACCAATTCATCGTTGGGGGCTGGTGCTGGGGCTTGGGCGACCACAATGCGACACCTGACAGCCGATAAGGGCCTGGGTACAATTCACAAAGGATGAATTATGCAGGACAGGTCCCGAACCAACGAAACAATGAGAACGTCACATGAAATCTTGAAGAACTCATGGGACATTCATGTACCGCCGACCGGTCGCCATCTCAAAAGGCGCAACCTGCCGGTTCAAAGCCATGGGGCCAATGGCACCGTGCACACTGCACACTCACAGGAAGGGGGTGGGTCACGACTCACATCACAGATTGTCACATGTGATTTCCCCATCAGTCGCAACGGAGGGCCCCGCACGTGCAATTGCAAAAGCCCAATCCTTGGCCGATTTGTTCCCACGAACGCCAACGCCAACGCCAACGCGCACGTGCCAGCTGCCAGCTGCCAGCGGCCACTGCCTGCCAGCTGGAGCCGGAGCCTGGCCAGTGGCGGGCATGCCGCATCAATAATGATGCATGAATCTGAGGCATTTGCTTGGGCAATGGGAAAATACTCTGGAAATGAGTTGGAGCGGAAAGCTTGCACGGCGATTCGGCGAGCGGCGAGCGGCGAACGGCGAAGCGGCTCGACTACTACGACTAGTCGCGGATTTTGTTGGGGCACGCCGCACAAGAGACTCCGAAAAAGCGAGTGCGAGGCTGCGGGCTGCAGCTGCCAGCAGTGCGAGGGCAAACAATCACATGCTCACATGCTCTCCGCCTTCCCTCCCTTTCACTTCGTCCAACCTTGCGAAGGAAGTTGCGTCCCTCCCCCGAGTCCCCACCGCCGTCAGATGGTTGTGCGCTTGTCGTGCGTTTGTCGTGAGACGCCGTGGCCCTGGACCGTCTCGCGTCGGTGTTTTGGCCCCAACACAAGCAACCCGACTCGCTCGTTGCGTCCAGATAGATTCTGTACAGCACAGCGCTTCTTCTTCCTCTCTTTGCCGTCGCGCCGGCCTGGCCGGACCTGCTCTTCTCCCGCCGCACAGTTCGATCCTTGGCTTCTGATCCTGCAATCAAGTGCTCCGAGGCCTTGTCACTGTCACTGTCACACGCAACCACGCAATCCGGACCCAACTCCATGCCCTCACCCTCATACCATCCTACCATCCATACCATCCATACCATCCATACCATCCATAACCCATCCGTACCATACAGACCCTGCCGTCGCCCGCTCAACCTGGGTGGACATCGTGGACATCACGAGCATCAGGCTTCTCTGCCGTCCTGCCGGCTCTGCGCCCTGGGCCGAAACCTCTCGTTACGCCAAGGCAAGGCACATTCGCCCGTCTGTCGACTGAGGCGCCGCGTTTTTCACCAAAAAATCCCATCGACAGCCGCACCGCACCCCTTGCCAGCCTTGATTTCGGCTGTCTTCTAGAGCCGCGGCGGCGCTGCTCCGATGCAGTTCCCATCTCCACGGGACCTCGATGCTTCATCGACTCGGCTCCCCCCCATGACGCATCACGACAGTGACAGAGTGCTGCCATCCTTGAGCTCTGTCACTGGCGTCCATGCTCTTCGTGGCGAGGCGCCGCGTGAGGACCGGCAGCATCCAGCTTCACACTCGTCGCACTCGTTACCCATCCAATGGCCGCCGCTGAATGGTCCTCTGGCGTATCGACAATCTTCGCCAGCTCCGTTGAACATGCACGGCGCCGACAGCCCGAGCAGAACCATGGACCTTGACGGGAACAACAGCGTGAGCAGTGCGCCATCGCCAGGTCGATATAGTCCAAGCAACTGCGTAAATCTGGACGATCCCGATGTGCGACTTGCAGCAGAAGCGCTCGGCGAGTTAAGAGCCGGTATGTCTGATTGATGCGCATCGTCATCTGATCGCTTTTGTTTTTGTTGTCGCAATGCCGTGTGCTAACGGCGGCGCCCAGACTTCATTTCCTCTCCACCTGATACAGCCAGCCTCGCAGCATCGAGTCCGAAACTCGGTGGTTGCCACAGAACACCAAGTTCTTCGCAAACGAGATCCCCTCGTCCTGAGCCTCTGTTGTCGCTTCTGACAACCGCTCATCCACTCGTGGCCAGCACCATAGGCGGGGCGAGCACAGCATATGGTGGCGCGAAAAACTTTTCGCCACGTTTCAAATCAGGCGCCGAATACGTGGAAGGGTACCTCACACCCCTGGCCAAGACGGTCAATTCCGTCGGCCGCGTCACGGGCGTCGAAGGTGGTGTTCGGTGGTTTCTCAGCAACAGGCGCCACGACGGCACCGTGAACAGCAATGAGAATTCGAAGAAGCGGCGGAAAGTCGGCCAAGGGGATGAGGGTGCCAACAAGAAAACCAGGGACATGGCGACTGGAGATTTCGACCTGTTTACCTCGACCCCGTGCAGCAATCGAAGGTCATCTTCGGCGAGCACCGTAGACACCTTGCCGGCCTACGATGAGATGCGATCCCCGGCGTACAGCGAGGCGGCTCCGTCGTCACAAGAAATCCCCCGCTCTGCTCCGCCGTATGGATCCTGGCAGTCTCGTCTCATGACGTCGACATCTGGACTGAGTGTTGCCATGAGCGCCGAAAGCCTCAAGAGTCTGAAGTACTGCCTCAGGTGGCTGCGCTGGACCAATGGCCATATGAGGCAGGTGATTGGAAATTTGAAAACGACGTTGGAAGAGTACGAGCAGACGGCCGGCGCACAAGCGGCGACGCTGGCCGCAAGCGACTGCCATCAGGATGGTGAGGGAGCCGGCTCGGAAGGGAACCATCACGACGGACGCACCCCAGAGCAAGCCCGCACGGAGTTGACAAACAAGATCAACACGCTCAAGGTCGACGTGCTCAAGACTCTCCAAGAGACCATCAACACCGTGTCCAAGTACGCCGGGGGGGCCCTTCCCGAGAATGCGCGCACCCTCGTACGCCGCCATCTGACCAGCCTGCCCCAGCGCTTCCGCGTGGCGAGCATGACCGAGACGCCAGCCAACCGCGGGGTCCAGGGTCAGGGCCATGACGGTGGTGATTCTGCCGTGCAAGAGGGCGGGCAAAAGGTTCTGGTCCTGGCCAAGGAGGGGCTGGACATGGTGACGCAGATCACGGGCGTGCTGGATGGCACCATTTTCAGCGCCGAGCAGTGGTGTGAGCGCATGGGCAAGCGACGACGGCCCACCAACGATGGTGATCAGCTTGAGCCGCCCCAGTCCTTCGACTTGCCTGCCGCGGCTGCCGAATCGGATGCCGATCAAAAAACGACCGCATGATTCTGGGCCTGCCCGCCTGCCTTTCGAAGCCCAAGCATGTCACGTTTCTCGCCGAGGTCGTTGCGATTTTGCGCACCTGGCTTTTTTTGAATGTGACGCTTTTTTTGTGTGATGGAGACGACTATGTCAAGCGGTTTGATTTTTTTTTTTTTTTTTTCCGTCATTGATTCTATAGTTGTGGGTTTTGTTCGTTTGGCGGCGAGAAAGGGATGGAATGGGGGGGGGGGTTAAAGAAAAAGTCATCTAGCAATCACTGGGAACATTCCTTCCTTCAAGCTCTCTGGTCTGGGACTGGTGTGGCACATTGTGTAGCGCATCCTTGTTTGGGTTTTCTTTGCTTTTTCTCTCTATCTTTTTTTTTGTCCAGTTTATCTGGTTTTCTCGTGCTGATTCCATGATTTTTCTTCTTGTCTGCATTTCTTCCGTGTCTTCTGGTCTGTGTGGTTGATTTATCTCGCGCGGCACCAGACCGTGGCAGGTGCCAGGTGCTGCGTGCGTCTGGTTTGTGTTTCCTTCTCCTTCCGTTTCTGTTCTTGACTATATTACTATATCCTGGCGTTGGGGGGAGTAGCGAGCGAGCCTGGGGTGGCTGGGACTTGTGGAGGGCGTGCAAAGCTTGGTTTATTTTTTATATTTATTTTTTTTTATAAGAAAAAAAGAGATTTTTCACTTGGTGCGGGAGTGTGTGTGGATTCGCAGGTTTGATGTGCTGGAGGAGGGGGGGGGGGGTTTACTATATGATATATTATACTTGGGCTGGTGATGGCCGGAGAAAACGAAAAGATAAATGAAGAGAAGAGGAAGAAGAAAAAACAACGGCCGGTGTTTCGTGAGAGTAGGTGAGGTGTTTGCAGGGGATTTTCTTGACGAAGAAAGACACGTAGAACGAGGGTAGAAACATGATGGGTTTTTTTTTTTTTTTTTTTTTTTTTTTTTTTTTTTTTTTTTTTTTTTTTTTTTTTCAGAATAATATACATTGCCTACCTACCTAATGCATCTTGCACTTTTCCTTGCATGTCCACGCGAGAGACCACCCCGGGGTTTGGGGCATCACCGTATCGATGGCGGGGGGGAAAGGGGGGGGGAGCGATGCAACGAGCTCAGATGTACGTGGTTTGAGTTTTGAGTTGGGTTTTTGGAAATGCACACGAGGATGTAGAACGCACGAAGAGGACTGTGATATACACACGCAAATACACACGCAAATACAAAACACACACACCCCTATCCACCACACACATACATCTTTTTCCGATGCAACGCCTCCCCCTTCCCCCTCGGGCAACAACCCCTACACATGCACGTCGAGCGCAAACATGCCCGTCTCGATGCAGTTCAGGACAATGGTCCCCGACGGAAACCAGATGTAGGAGCTCCAGGCGCCGTAAAAGGCCACCTCCGGGGCGTCGTCGTCGCCGGGCCAGCAGTCAAAGTAGGCCACCTCGCGCATGCCCCGGCCGGAGGGGTCCCGGACGAGGGACGAGGCGTCGACGACGCGCAGCCCGGAGGCGTAGTTGGCCATGTAGGCGGTGCGGTTCTTGACGTAGAGGTTGTGGTCGATGGCCTCGACGGGGCTGCGGTACAGGCCCGTCAGGGTCGGGCGCGTGAGGGAGGAGATGTCCCAGATGTAGGTCCTGGTCCGGAGGTCGCCGAGGTGGCGCTCGTCGCGGACGGCCTCGTCCTGCTCGTCGTCCATGAGCATGTAGCGCCAGTCGGGGTCGAGCTCCCAGCCCTGGTGGGCGTAGGCGCCCTTGCCGTCGATGGCGTCGTAGTAGTTGGTCGAGAGGATGCGCGGGTGCTCGCGGTCGGTGACGTCGTAGACCATGAAGGACTGGATGTTGAAGGTGAGGCAGATCTCGCGGCCGCGGAAGCGGGCGTCCGGGCCGCGGTAGAGGACGCACCGCGCGTCGTGGACGTAGTCGCCCTCGCCGAAGCAGCCCTCGAGGGTCGGCCGGGCCGGATCCGAGACGTTGATCATCATGAGCCCCTGCTCGAGGTCCGGGCACGTGGCGTTGCTGCCGCCCGAGAGGAAGATGGTCTCGGTCTCCGGGTTGGCGATGACGTTGTGCGCGGCGCCGACGTCGCTGAACAGGGCGGTGAGGTCGCGGCCCGTGTCGAACACCCGGGGCTCGGTGTCGAGGCCGGGCTCGAGCAGCTTGTGCAGGTCAAAGACCTGCATGCCGTGCATGGTCGACTCGGAGCTGATGTAGGCGTGGTGGCCGATGACCTTGATGTCGCGCCAGACGGCCACGTCGGTCTGCGTCGGGAGTCGCCCGCGGTACCGGAGACGTCCGGACCGGGTGATTTCTACAAAGGCCGTGCCGTCGGTCTGGCCCACGAGGGCGAATTCTCTGCCGTCATCGGATGTCCAGCCTAGGGAAGAGAGGACAAGGCGGCCGGATGTTAGTACTAGGTCTCGTGGGCCTTTGTCGTGGAAGGGGATGGATGTTTTTTTTTTTTTTTTTTTTTTTTTTTTTTTTTTTTTGGCGGCGAGCAGAAAGAAAGCGAAGAAGATAGAAGAAGAAGAAAAAAACACCTACCCCAGATATCATTGCCCTCGCGGGACGTGCTGCCCATCTGTTCGTGCGTGATGGACGCCTTGACGTCGACATTCTCGCACCGATACTCGCCCGCCTTGCCGTCCTTGCACTCGACACGTCCCATGGCCTTGTAGCCGTTCTCGGCAAAGACGCCCGCCTCCTGCTTCTGCTTGTGGAAGGCGGCCTTGAGGTCCATGACGCGGGACATCTGGCTCCTGGCCGACTCGGCCTGGACGCCGCAGCCCGTCGTCAAGGCCAGCAGGGCAATCTTGGCCAGCTTCATGGTCTGATCTGATGCTCGAGTCTCGGCTACGAAGAGGGGGGGAGAACAGTCGCGTTTCTCTCGTCGTTTGAGGGCTGGTAGCTATGTCAAGAAGGTCGAGATACAGAGCATCTGATTTTTCCCTGTGACGAGAGCCGATACAGAGTAACGGTGATGCCCCCTACTGTGCGACGCTCCAAGACATTCACAGGTCCGCGTGGGCATCGTCCGCCTCTTAAGAGGTGGAAGAACGATGTCGACAAAAAGGGGCTATGAAGAAGCCGTTGGGGGAGGAGCATACTGTGCCCAGTGCACCGCACATGCTAGTAGCCATGCCATCACCGCCGATCTTCATGATGCCCCCTCCGGGAGGACAAGGGGGGGCACTGCCCGGAGCAGCGACGGGAGTACAGGAGCGAAAAATGCGCTCGAGACGTTGAGGATACGGGCTAGGAATGTCGCATCACTGGCCGTCGTCTCCCGAGTCCTACTCTTCCTCCTCCTCCTCCTCCTTCCTTTCTCCAGCGGCGGCCGCCTCCTTCGTTCCGTCTGGCAGACATTTCCGCGCCGTACTGTCAGCCAAAGAAAGACTCACGATTCCTTGCTTTTCACGGAGGAACCCAAGTGGATCGATCGGGGCCCGGGGGGGAACCTGAGAACCTGTGCCGGCCAAATCCCGAGGGTGGCTTTGCGTGTATGAGACTAGCTTCAGTCTTATTGTTCTCGCCAGACTCCATTGTGTCTTGGTTTGTAACTTTGTAGGACAGGACCTGCCCCCGCTTTCACCCCCCCCCCCCCTTTGTTTTTTTTCTTCCCCTTTTCCCTGTTGGCTTTTCATCAGCACTTCTCAACGCCGGTTCTTTGGCGCATGCCCGAGAACCATGTTTGTGAAATGAAATGACTCATGAGGTACTGCTTTCCATGATTGTGGCTGAGCTCCTCATGGACTGGTCAACAAGTCAGAGCACGGCAACCTGCCGCATCTGGCAAAAAAAAACAAGATATGCAGCCCAACCGCGCGGGTGGAACGCGAAAGATTGCCACCCCATCCCCCTCCCCCTCCCCCTCCCGTTGCCTTGCAAGGCTGGAGCCGAAACGGGCATTGGAAAGGGGAGGGGGCGTGTGTGGGCGTACTTCTTGGTGTTTCTCAAGCCCAGGCCGTCTTTGTCCACGATTCCCACGACGACGTGGTCTGCTTCCTTTGTTCATACTGCCGGATCGATTGCCCTGTCTGTGCCTCCCGAGACGGAGACGGTCTGCGTCGAGGGCAAGAGAGGCGTCAAGTGCGGCTGGCATAGATGGCGCCGGTCAAGTTGATGAGCCGCGACGACAGATGGTTTCGCGCCTACAGGCCTCTTCACCATTCTGCCTTGTTGCGCTCTGTCTTTGGGCTGTTTGACAAGGTGCCAGGTGTCGGTGCCTAGTGGGATTCTGCATCATGGCCGTTGTCTTTCTTTTCTTTCCCTTTCCTTTCTTACCCTTTCCCTTTTCGTTTCGATACGGCTTTGGATGGGCCGTCTGAGTCGAACTTCTGAGCAGACGACAAAAGCACCGCACTGGGCCGCAGGTGAGTCGTCTGATATCCCTGACATGGTAGCATCCGCCTCTCATGCTGCGCTCGCCACATCGACGTCTTCTAAAAGGCAGGCGTCTTGCTCGCGGCAGTAAACTTCCATACGAACCAACAAGGGCCATATTAGATGATTTGCGTGTTTCAAGACTAGGCGCAGCATACTTGAATATAGTCTTGTATCTTGTGTATATCCTTGAACTTGACCTGGCCACTACTCTCTGCAGGCAAGCAGCCACGTACCCTCCTTCGGGCAACTTCCGTGAAGCAAGGCGCAGGTCGTGCCACAACCACAAAAGCACACCTACCGTTTTCATAAAGGCCACCAAACTTGAAAATCATCGTGTACGCAAGAGGAGAGAAACACTCAGAACACGCCAATACCTTGAACGCTCATGCTGCCTGCCACCAATGCCTGCAAAACGCGCAAAACCCGACTTGCCAAACCCATCTCTCACGCAGCCCAAAGCTGAAGCCCGTGGACTAGAAATGCTACTTCAAAGGCCAAGAAAAAAGAAACCCCTTATGAAGGATGAACCATCTCACTCGAGACTTTCTGTCATGTATTCTGCCACATATTTGGCTATCGTTTCGATCTTGTCTGCTTGCTGCCTCATCTGGCGATCTTTTTCCAACATTGCATCCTGGAACGCCCTTATTCGTTTGTCTTGTGTCTTGATGTGAGTCTCCAAATCCAGAATTCTTTCTCGTAGGGAAGTTTCCCTTTTCTTTCGGGGAATCCGAGCTAGCTTTTCCCAGATATTGTCGCGCAATTGTGGCCTGTTTTTCCCGAGAGGCTGAAAGGCCGAGGTTCTGGGTTCTCTTGTAGACCCGATTCCTCGCTCCCTCGGTCGTGCGTCGTCTCGTTACGGAGATTTCTCGACGCTTTCGACAAGCAGTATGTTCTGACGTCTGGCTTGGGTCTGCATGTCTTCGAGCTTCACTACACTGGCCTGATGCCCAGCTCTAGCCTCCGCCTTGGCCTGCATGACTGACTGCATAAACTCTGGCTCAAGTTGGCTCTTTTCCAAATCTTTCTCCATCGTGATTTGTGCTCCTGCAACAGTTCCAGCTCCTGAGCTCGTAGTCTCAGGGAACTGGATGCCCAGCGGTGTACT
This sequence comes from Claviceps citrina, assembly GCA_018360365.1. Lineage (NCBI taxonomy): Eukaryota > Fungi > Ascomycota > Sordariomycetes > Hypocreales > Clavicipitaceae > Claviceps > Claviceps citrina. The sequence goes on along the minus strand of SRQA01000416.1, from coordinate 10,809 downwards.
GCTGACAGGATTCGTCGTCGTGAAAGTTTGCTTCGGTTCCGCCTGTAGTTTTCTTCCCTCCATCGATTCATTGTTGCCCTTTTTCCCTCCCTGATTGAAGGCACTTTGAAGACTCTGTTCGCTGGTACGAGTCGACTGCCCTGCTCGTTTTCTGCAAGCTTGTATCGAAAGTTCTTTCTTGACTTCAAGTGTCACGATACCAGTGTGCCACTCCAGTCTCGGGTGTTTCCTTTCCAGGTCCTTCATCCAAGAAAAACGGCGCAGGGCGGCGGTTCCAAAGACGACAGCAAGAACGGTGTACTCGGCCATAGTTGCTGGGCGTCCACTGATGCGTCTGTGAATCTTGTGCGCCGACACATTCGTAGTTGCTTGCGTGACTCGAGCCGCCGCAGCGATCTCCTTGAACTCGTTTCGCATCTTGGGAGCCCAGGTCATGGCCTTTGTATTCCAGATCTCGACCAGCTTTGCGTTGATCTGTTTGTCGACGTCGTTTCTTGGGTTGTGTATGAAGATGATGCCGGGGCCGGGCATCTTGTGCAGTGACGTCGATTGCCCGGATAGTTGTTGAAGCTGAGTTGGAAACAACGAAGAAAAGGGAGTTAGAGATATTTAGGAAAGGAAAAGGCGAACATCCCAGCCTTGACCGCCAATACGAGGATTCAGAGAGCCTCGGGATTTTTTTGAATTTGAAGCGGTGGATTCTCGCCCAGACGCCTTGGAGCTTTTTCAAGTGATTAAGATTAAAAATTAAAGAGAACAGAGGAATGTAGAACAAGCATGAGGAGAAACGAAGGGAGAACTTCTGAATCGCCTCTTAAGCCATCGCTAGTACGCAAAGGCTCTTGGTTCTGCCAGCTGTTGACCGACAGCCGTCGACTGCGAGGCACGAAGCCCGCCAGCTGTTAACGGCCGCCCGGCCAATGTATCGACCAAGTGAGATTTCACCACGCCGAGTTTCATATCCAAATATATAAGGGATATACAATCATATCCCGAGCCGTCTTCAACCACTTCCCCGGCGTCGATTCTTCTCGACTGCTCATTCTTGCAGCAACAGATTCGACTCTCGCAATCGTCGGCGAGCAAGCCACAGGTTCAGGCACCTAGGTACACACGGCAGATGATGTTTTTGGCCAACGGCATTGAGACTTTGCACCGACTTCAGGTTCCAACAATCACCAGAATGCACGCCCCGGTTGTTTTCACCAGCGGGTACGACAAAAGGTCTAAACGATAGGCATTGCAATCTTGGCATGCAACAGGCTCGACGTCGTTCGATGTTCTGCGTACAGACGGCAAAGCGCGGCCGTGTTCTATCAGCAACTCGCATTGCGTGCTTCTGGTCCCTCGTCCATGGTGGCAGTTGAATGCAGCGAGGAGACTTAGTCGAGCGACGAAGGACGACTACAGACGGTTCAAGCCGGTAAGCGAGGAGCGCACGGGCATTAGACTGCATAAGGCATGCAACAGGCGTCGACGGTAGAGCAAGATACAAGGGATACTAGAGAATATTCCCAATTGGGCGACTTCACCAGCATCACGCGCACCGTCATTGGCCGCCACGTCTCGGCATTTAGAGCAGAAGGATCCACGTCCTGGTCGAGGCCAGTGTCCCTGGCCGAAGGACGAGGGTCAAATCGGGCTGGTCGTCCCGGGATCATCATCCGGCTGCGGCAGGCGGTGGTAGCATGGAATGCTGGTGTTGTATATCGACACAAGCGACTGCGTGATAAAAGAACGGCTGAACCGTCGAGGTGTATACAAAGGAACATGCCTTCCGCATACTTGGTCTTGTTTTCTTTTCCTGCCATGCTCGACTTCAAACGAAGACTGAGCTTCGATTTTCTCATCTGAACCCCAACCATGAAGATATGCAGTATCCAGCTCCTGCTTCTCCAGGCTGCTGCCGCCGCAGCAGCCAAGCTGCCAAACGGCACCTTTCCAGCCATGGCAATGCTCAGGTCTGGGCTGATTTTTGGTTTTCCCACTCATCTGCCTGGTGCACCTGGACCTGTCAACAAGTTTCTAGGGATACCCTACGCGGACAAGCCTGTGCGGTTTGCGCTCTCGCAACCTCCTGCGAAATGGATCATTCCCAAAAGGACGACGTCTTTCGGCAAATCCTGCTATCAGCTTGCAGTGACCAATGGTGCAGTTTCCTCTCCATGCAATCCGGATTCATGTGAGAATCAAGTGGGAATGAAATAGGAAACTTACCAAGAAATTAGCTGTCGGTCCGACGCAGATGTTGCTTGATGATCTTCTCAACACGCATCCCGAGATGAGCGAAGACTGCCTGTTTATAAATGCCTTTGCACCGGCGTTGACCGGTCCATACGGCGGCCGCCCGGTTGTGCTCTTCATCCACGGCGGCGGGTGGTCACTTGGCAACGGCAACTTCGACCTGTCCGGCTTTGCGGCCTACGAAGACATTGTGGCCTTTACAATCAACTATCGGACAAACAGTAGGCTCTCTCTCTTTTTCGTTTCTTTTTCGTTTCTTTTTCGTTTCTTTTTTTCTTTTTTTTTCTTTTTTTTCTCCAAGGATGATGTGCGTGCTGACGCATGAAACCCCAGTATTTGGCTTCCCAAATGCAGGTGACATACCTGTCCAACAACGAAACCTGGGCATGTTCGACCAGCAACTGGCGCTGCAGTGGATTCATGACAACGCCAGAGCCTTTGGCGGTGATCCCTCAAAGGTGACGATTTGGGGAGAGTCTGCAGGGTCCATATCAATCGACCATTTCATGCACTCGTATGTCAATGTCAAGAAACCCCCATTCCGTGCTGGCATCATGTCAAGCGGCGAGGGTTCGTTCGGCGAGTACGGCCTCGCTGCCAACCCAAATGACACTTCGTCCTGGGACAGCATTGCCAAAATTGCCGGATGCAGCGGCAACAAGGTCCAATGTCTTCAACAGCTGTCGCCCGAGGCTCTTCTCGATGCCACCATCCAGTCCCAAGCAGGATTCAGGCCCATCCTGGACGACAAGGCAGTCCGCCTCAACCGAGCGTCGGCATGGAGAGAAGGCAATCTGGCCCTGGTGCCACTTCTGGCGGGCACGCTCGCTCAAGAAGGCCGCGACTTGGTGAACCCCAATGTTTCACTCGACCTGTTTAACCAGTACTTCCTTCCGGAATCTCTGGCGACCCAGGAACAGAAGGATGCCGTCTATAGCTATTACAAGACGCTGCCGAACTTGAACAGCGACTATGATGTAGCAAGCCAGATTTTCGGCGATCTGCTATTCCAGTGTGTGAGTAGTCAATTCTTGCCTCACCTATCCTTGATTTTGGCCGGTCCCCTCTCCCCCCCCTTCTTTCTTTCTTTCTTTCTTCCACCCCCCTTTTTCTTTCGGCCTGCTAACCCACATGGATGCAGCCGTTGAGGAAACTGACCAACATATCCGCGTCCCTCAAAAACCCAACCTGGCGATACTACTACAACATATCCATGTCGGACATGCTCCCCGCCGAAAACCAGTTCCTCGGCAAGTTCCACGACAGCGACATCATGTCGCTCTTCCTGTCACCCACCTACGAGGGCCTCTCCCCCGCCGGCCTACCGTTCCCCCCCGTGCTGTCGACCTTTCTCAAGTACTGGCGCGGAGCCATTGGCAAGTTTGTCCGCAACCCGCTCGCGGGGCCGGGCTGGCCGGCCGTGGGCTCGCAATATGCGCCCTTCGACATTGCTTCCCAGGGGGATCTGGGAGACGTGCATTCGTCGGGCGCGACGCCGGTGAACCAGACCGAGGTGGATGCGAATTGCGAGGTCTGGTGGGGTGTGTTGGACACGATTGAGAAGGTCATTGGGTAGAGGAGGATCTTGTCATATACCTACCTACTACACCTACTGTAGGTACCTGCCGTGTTGGCTTGATGATCAAGTTGGCTTGGATAGTATAAAAGGGCATGGTTCTTGACCAGCTGGCATCCTACGCCGGGGACCGCCTCACTGTACCACGATGACCAGTTGAGGCAATGTAAGAAAGATCCATTCCATGTAAATCTCCTTGATCTTGCGCAAGTTGTCTCCGGACAGCTTCGGACTTTTGTGGCGAGAAAGTCGTCGGAGCGCTTGCCGGATCGCCTGTACCACTCGGCCCAGGCACTCCTCGCTGCCGGTGTACATGTCGATTGTGTTCCAGAAGCGCTCGCCGATCTCATGCGCCATGTATATGCTTTTGGGTGTGTTGCGACTTCCCATTTGAACTCCGCTTCTTTCCTTCTTTTTCTCCTGCGCTCTTCGATTATGAACGGCCCGCAGTGTTTTCCCGCCAGCTTTCATGTCTCTCACTGCACCAGAATCGTGAAGCACGATGCAAATCTGCATCCTGTATGATTGCCGTTTCATCTGCCAGCCTCGTGCCGTCCCAACCTTGAAAGCAATGGTACGATTGGCCACACACGCTCTTTGCCAGAAGCGCGTGGAACAAAAATACCCACCGCCATGCACGCACCAACGAGCCAGGTTTTGCCACCAACGAGATGTTTTGTGAGAAACCATGACGAGAGTGAAATTGCCAACGGCGTCAAGTTCTTCCACTTTGATATCAACCCAGTCTATTTTCGGGCTGAATCGATCAACGGTGCATCTGTATGAGCCTCGAACAGGGAGCCCGTGCAGAGATCCCGAGACCGTTGATAAACGAACTGAAGCGCGCCCGTGGCTTCATCGTTGGCGCTCACGCACTCGAACGGCTCGAGACGCAGACATGGGGGCATGTTCAGAGGAAAAGGCGGCGAAGCGCCGACATGATGCAGGGGCTGTGTTGACCCAACTGGACGCCTTGCATCCATCAGCTTCATCAAAAATATAAGAAGCCATGAGAACAACATGCTCCGCGGTTCTTTTGACTGTTTCCATCAGACCGTACCTCACCTCGAAGGCGTGGGAGTGGGACACAAATGGACACTTGTGGTGAGCTCCGTTTAGAAAATCATCCACGAGGACTGTCAGAGCTATTTTGCTTACATTTTGCCAAGACAGCATCATCATGGGTTGCGGCACTTCTACACCATCGCGTCGTGATGCCCTCGAGCTTCAAGCGAAACCCCGACGGCATCAAGCGACTGTCTCGGCTCCATCTGGCGGACCAGTCCTTGTCCCCCCAACTTATCGCGAGTTGAATGGTATGCCTGTTCAGCACGCTTCCTTTGAGCTAGACAGCGATACTATCCAGATGGCGTTGCACGACATGGCCGCATTTCTGGAAGAGCGAAGCGTGCGTGTCAAGCTGGTGACTGTTGGAGGCGCAGTGAACACTCTCTATCTGCGGTCACGCCAAAGCACACATGATGTCGACTTTTTCATGGAGAAGGCCACATCATCCAAACACCACGTTGTGCACGAAGCAGCGCGGTTTGCAAATCGACGACGCAGAGGTCAACTAGGCGCAGAGTGGCTGAACAATTCAACCCAGCTCTTCATGCCGGCACACTTGCAGAGCCAGTTATACAATGCCGCACTTGAACAGGGAACCTTGGTCTTCGAACGCGCAGGTCTGAAAGTGTATGCCGCGCCTTGGGAATAAGCGTTATGCGGGAAGCTCAACAGACTGTGCGAGAAAGAACCTCGTCCATATGATCTGGCTGATGCTGCAGTGTACTTGCGAGAGTATCTCAGGACGAGCGGCCGACAGAGCGTGAGTGTGAGCAGGATTCGAGAATGGTGCAAGGATTTCAACAAGAAGGTGACGGACGAAGTGCTACAGCAGTTGGATGAAGCCTATTACGAGTCCTATGGGGACCGCGTTATTGATTGGACAATGTAGTCCTGCTGAATTCCTATGCCGAATGCTTTCTTTTGTCTATATGCCTGTATTTGAGCTTTTTCGGATCGATAGAAGAGCAAAAGATAAACATCATCTTCATCTCGCCGTCCCTAGCATTCTGACTTGATCAGGCAAAGTGAACATGAGGTTGCCAGATGAGTATGTTCTTCTTGGCGAACTCGGACGACGCACGCTTGTCATCAAAGCTCTCCAGAGGCACAAAGTCGCGCCGGTTATTGTCCCAGTGAGGAATAGCAAGCGGAGCGTCCAGCCGCGGAACCCTCGACGCCCATTCCGGCTCCGTCTCGTATCGGGGCTCCTTCGTCCTCCACTCGTCCAGCTGGTCGCGGGTAAAGATGGGGGGCGCGTCGCGCGGCAAGCCCAGCCCGATGCGCTTGTTGAAGGCCAGGCACAGAAGCGCCGGTATGCAGGCCAGGCAGGCGTACCGCTCGGGGTCCCTGTCGCGCGGATCGGGGATGTCGGACACGGCCCAGTCCGAGTGGTACCAGAAGGCCTCGATCTCGTTGCGTATATGGATCCACTGGTCCAGGACGAGGTGCTCGTAGACCCGGTGCAGGGCCGCGAGGGGCGCGTCCGTCTCGCGGGGGATGGCACGCCGGAGGAGAGGCAGCTCGCACACGAGGCGGTTGGCAAGAAGAGTCCGGGGCGGCAGGGGAGGGTCGAACGACGACGACGACGACGACAACTTCAACTTGCGTAGCAGCTTGGACGCGAATCGCCGGGGTCTGTGGCATTTGCTTTCGGGGGCTTTCCTTTGCCATTTTTTGATGACGGCGGGGATTTTGCACTGCATTTTTTTTTTTTTTTTTTTTTTGCCTTCTTCTTTCAGCTGGGAGAGAGAGAGAAAGAACGCCGAGGCTGTGTGTGGTAGGTTTGCTTAGTGAAGGTTGTTTGAGCTCAATCCCGTCCTCGACCCGCAACGGCGACACAAAAGCTGGCACAGTGCGAGGAGCTGCTCATGCAGGGGGTTTCCGATTTGGACGGTAGAGGCGGCAGGCCCGCCGCCCCACTGATAGCATGCCGTCCCGATGCACGAGATGCACGAGATGCACGAGATGCACGAGAGCCTAGGCGCTAGAGGCCCCCGAATGTGGGTCAAGAAAGGGGGCGGTTAATTTCTGTCACTACTAGTACCAGCCCACCAGGTGGCTAGAGGTATCCACTATTATAAATTATAAACTTTGGCTCACAAGGTTTGGAGCCACCCGTCGGCCGTGGGCCGTGGTCCGTGGATCTGAACCATGATTCCTTCAACATCCGAGAACTGATCGCGGTGAACTGCAAAATCCATCCATCCATCCAGACACCAATGCACAATGGCTCCTCCTCCTCTGCCGACCTGGACACCGCCGACCCCGACTGCCTATCAGCGCTTTCGACGGGACCCTCCCTATTTCATGGCACAGTGGCTGCACTCGCGGAGACCACCACCACGCCCACCACCACGCAACGTTCCCGTCCATGACAACGACACCAACAACGACAACAACAAAATCATCATCATCAACGACCATCTCGACCCCCTCACCGTCGTCTGCCTTTCCGACACGCACAACACGCGGCCCCCCGTCCCGGACGGCGACCTGCTCCTCCACGCGGGCGACCTCACAGAGGGGGGCTCCTTCCAGGAACTGCAAGACCAGCTCGACTGGCTGTCCTCGCTGCCGCACGCGCACAAGGTCCTCATCGCCGGGAACCACGACCGGCTGCTGGACGCCGACTTCGTGGCCCGCTTCCCCGACAAGATCTGCGAAGAGCCGGGCGCGTCGGGGGCCGACCTCGACTGGCACGGCATGACGTACCTCGACCACGCGTCCACGACGGTCCGGTTCGCCAACGGGCGGACGCTCCGCATATTCGGCTCTCCCCGGACGCCCCTCTGCGGCACCTTTGCGTTCCAGTACCCGCCCATCCGGGACGTGTGGGCCGGTGCCGTGCCCCCCGGCACGGATGTCCTCCTCACGCACGGGCCCCCGAGGGGGTACCTCGACCTGGACGGCAAGGGGTGCCCGCACCTGCTGAGGGAGATGGCGAGGACGAGGCCCGCGCTCGTTGTCTTTGGACACATCCATGCCGGGCATGGCGTCCGGGAGGTGTCGTACCGTGGCCTCGAACGCGGCTACCAGCGGGCAATGGCCGGGGAGGGCAGCTGGGCCGTCGTTTTGGCCATGATGTTCTGGCTGCTGGTGTCGTGGGTCAGAGCCCTCGTGGCAGTGGCTCTTTTACCATTTGGGGCATCGTCGTCTAGTCGCAAGCAACGTACTAACACTGCCGCTACCGCTACCACTACAATGGTCAATGCCGCCGTGGGCGGGCGCAACGACCGACAGCAATATCCGGCTACGGTGCTCCAGATCTGAAGCATGAGTTGTAGAGAAGAAACCTGAACAAAGACGTCAAGGGGCTTACCGAGACCGTCGAGGCAGTGCCGCGCCATGTATGCCACTTAAAGGGGCTCCCTGACGTGATAAAGCGTGTATTTTCGCCCAAACGCAGCATGTCTCTCTCTTTGTTTCCTTATACATGTTGGAATTGTCACCGGGGTAGGTCGACTTCACTGGCCCACCACTCCGAACACAATATCCATACGCGCAATGACATTCTGATTCCTGTGTCATGATCAAGTGCACTGCTCAGGGGGGGCGCAAAGAATCCAATCTCGCCCATCCACCACATGCCAGTTCCCCACCCCTTCCTTGTTTTTCTTTTTTTTTTTTTTTTTTTTTTTTTTTTTTTCTTTTTTTTTTCTGTCCCGCATCATTCAAGCACCAATCGCCTTCAGAATCGCCTCGCCCACCCCCCTGGCCGAAGCAGGATTCTGCCCCGTAATGAGCAGCCCATCCACAACCACCTTCTCCCCCCAGGGCTCCTCCGCGGCGTGGAACACGGCGCCCCTCTTCCGCAGCTCATCCTCGAGCAGGAAGGGCATCGCTTCACTGAGCCCCGCCTGGTCCTCCTCGGCGTTGGTAAAGCCGGTGATGTTCTTGCCCCTGACGAGCGGCAGCGGCGCGCCAGCATCGCCATCGACCAGCACCACGTCCCGGAGGACGATGGGCCCGTGGCACACGGCGGCGACGGGCTTGCCGGTCGCGTAAAACTCCCTGATCAGCTTGAGGGAGTCGGCGTCGGCGACGAGGTCGTACATGGGGCCGTGGCCGCCGGGGTAGAAGAGGGCGTCGAACTCGCCCGACCGGCCGACAAAGTCGGCCAGGCGCGCCGTCTTCTCCCACACGTGGCGCTTGTCCCTGAGGAAGCGGGCCGAGGACTCGTCCGACTGGAACATGTCCACGGAACTGGGGTCCAGGGGCGCGACGCCGCCCTTGGGGGAGGCGACGACGATGTCGGCCTTGGGGGCGAGGACGTCGTAGGGGTGGGCTAGTTCGGGCTGTTTATTTGGGTTACTCTGATTTTAGCCCATCGATTTGGTTTGAAAAAAAAAAGAAAAAAAAAAAATCTCGTAGTAGGTCAGTCTCGCCGTACCAAGTACCAGCCGGTGGGCTTGTCCAGCTTGACAATCCTGTCAGCCGAGGTGAGCACCACGAGAATCTTCCTGGACATGATGCAGAGCTATTCGGGGGTCTTTGGACGTGTTTGGACAGTGTCAGTGTGTCTGGAGGGGGGCAAAGGCATATGGCGTGGGATGGGTTCTGGTAACCCTTTTTCTACTTTCAACTTTTCCTTTCTTTTTTCCCCTTGACCCCGCCTCGTCCGTGGCCCTTCCGCATCCATGATCCATCATGGACGAGGGCCCCCTCACTAGGTACCGTCCTTTAGTCCGGTCGAACGTGCTCTGACGTCAGGATGAGCGGCGCTCACATGCATCACATGTTTCCCAGCGTCTAGCCTGTAGCCTGAAGGTCGAGAGACGCGTCTGAGTGACGCCACTACCCTGCTCCGCAGAAAAAAGAACGAAAGGAAAAGAAAAACAACCCAAGCCCCCCAGGCAAAAAAGACGTGAATGATGGGTATCGTAAAAAGAGGGAAAATCGCACCAAAGCTTGAGGCAACAATTCACTCACAAGAGAGCTCAAAAGCAGCTACCTAATTTGGAACGTGCAATCGACGATAAAAGGAAGGTGCAAATTGGCGATGAAAAGCGGGGTAATTGACGTGATGCCCACAGTACCTAGGGTAGGCAAGTATTCGTGCCAAGAGAGACGAGAATCAACGTCGGCCGAGCTCGTACCGCATGCGCATCCGAGAACCCTCATCTACGTACGATGCGAAACGCAAACAGCCTAAAGGGGAGTGCTCTGCACGCATCACCGCTTCAGTCACTCGCTCCGTTTCCACCTCGAGAAAATAGAAAATACCAAAGAAACGTACCTAGTACCTACTACACAGCCCCGCCGACTTCAGAGTTCAACCCCCCGCAGCCCGCACCCGCACCCGCACCCGCCGCTCCCGTCCTACAATATAGAGCACATACTAGCCCCCCACATCCAGCAACCACGCGGCCATGGTGTAACGGTTAGCATGGCTGATTTCCATTCAGCCGACTCGGGTTCGACTCCCGATGGCCGCACACCCGACGACGACTCGGGCAACTCACCCCTGTCAGGTGGGATGTCAGTGTCACAACGGCTTTTTTGGTTCATCCTGCCTATCAAACACCCATTTTTTTTGTCGTCCTGTCTTGTGTTACTGAATGTGTGTGTGTGCTTGTTTTTGCTTCCTTTATTTACTCTTTTTCTTTTCTCCTTTTTATACTCTTTCTCTCTATACTCTTTCTCTTGTACTCTTTTCCTTATACTTTTGTTTTCGTACTCTTGTCCTTACACTCTTTTTTTACTCTCCTCTTATGCTCCTGTCCTACACATTTTCACACTCCTTCTTCTATACTTTTTTCATACCTCTCTTTTTCATACACCCCTTTTTTCCTTCTAAAACACACTCTCTCCTCTCCACCTCCTTTCCCATTACTATTTCTTCCATCCTCTCCTTCTTCTACGCCTCCCCCCTCTCCCATCCCTCCGTCCATCTAACCTCCTTTCCTCTACACCTCTACACC